>WAAB01007401.1:0-21501 GCA_013389865.1 Piaya cayana | reverse complement strand
ACCTCATTGCTCTCTCCAACTACCTGAGCAGAGGTTGTGGAGAGGAGGGAGCTGGGCTCTTTTCCCAAGTGACAGGGGACAGGACAAGAGGGAATAGCCTCCAGTTCTGCCAGGGGAGGTTCAGGCTTGACATAAATTTTTCACAGAAAAAGTTGTCATTGGGCACTGGAACAGGCTGTCCAGGGAGGTGGTTGCTTCACCTTCCCTGGAAGTGTTTAAGGGATGGGTTGACGAGGTGCTGAGGGACATGGGTTAGTGATTGATAGGAATGGTTGGACTTGATGAACCGGTGGGTCTCTTCTAACCTGGTTATTCTATGATTCTATGAACAACTATTTTGCCACAAAGTAGTAGTATATTAATATTTACTACACCAGGTATCCTTTCCTCTTTCTTACACTGAATTGCACCACGTTGAAACTCCAGCTGAGCAGGTCTCCAACCTTTCTGCATTTGCACGGTGCGACTGTGCCATGGCTGAGAGCTTTCTGACATTGTGATGACTGTTCCTGTCCTTCACTGCCTTGCCTTCTTTTCTGTGAAGGGCAAGCTCATGTATGAGATCACTGGGAAATAAATGCAAGCACCTTGTAAATAATATTAGGAGTAAATCCAAAGCTATAATGGCAAGGTCTGAAAGGGTTGCCATGTAATCAGTTCCTTCAGAGCCAGCTCCTGTTAGATATATCCTGGTATATACTCTGTATCTAAGATGATAAACCCTGGGGCCCACGTGCAGCTAAGGTTTTGGCTCTGTTTTTCTAGTGGGAAATGGGTTGTTTACTTTCCCTGTCTCAGTCATTACTGGTTGCTCCTCAGTACTTTGTGTTCATTGTTGCTTGAGCAGTGACCAAAGCGACATGCGTGCGTTCTTTCTAGAGGAAGGAGCTACTGTTTAGCTGCAACTACTTATCTGTAAACACTTTTCAACTAAGAGAAGCCTAACAGTTTTTACCTTTATGCATCAAGTGTTCAGAAAAGAACTGTCTGAACTTTGCTGTTTGTGGTTTCTACCAGAGGAGTAACTGGGGAAAACTGGGGATAGGGAGTAATTTCTTTAAAAAGTGGCATTGCACCATTTAGAAATCTTTCAGTTTGCTGTTAAACTACCAGAATACTGCCTTTGACGCTGGCTTTTTTTCTGTAGTCCACAGTGAAATCTAGCATTTAAAACCATCTGACATTGTTCAGTACCTTTTTTAGTGTATTTGATACAGGTCATGTTCTAGTTTTTTTTTTTTTCCTCTTCCAAAGAATTAATCCTATCAAAAGCCAAACAAACCTTGTGATTTTGCATCAGAATAAGTTATGTAAGCACACAGGTAAAATCAGGTAGAATTTGCCACAAATTTATACTCTGTCTCTCCTCTAATCCCCATATTCACCCTTGCTTGCTACCTCTCTCTGTGCTCCTCTTTCCAGATCAGTCTCATTTCCCAATCCTTGAATGCCTCCCTTGAATGCATCTGGGTGTTGGTTATTTAGGGATTTTTTTAAAAGTTTTTTTGAACACAAATACTTCTAAACAGAGTGTGAACTACACACAGACTGGTGGCAATTTCTGGGTCTCTGAAAGTAAAACTCTGGAAGAATTGTAATATTACTGCTGGATCTTATTACATTCAAGGAAGTTCTAGTGGGAGCAGTAAATGTTTGCAAGATAAACAGAATTTCTTCTCAGTGGCAATATGACTTTCACCCTACACTGGCAACCGCTCTAATCTAATATGCTAAGCAATAATTTGGGAATTCTGACCTGCCACTAGAATTTTCTAATACTCCCAAGTAAGGGAGTTACACCTGATGTACCACTCAGAAATCAGAGCACAGTTGGGCCATTTACATAAAGATTTTCCCTTCCAACAAGAGATTTTGTTTTACAGAATTTCTTCTGAGACCCCATGTAGACTGAGGTTTTAATGTGGTAGCACTGTATTAACATGAAAACATTTTTAAAGTGTTTGTGATCTTAAAGGAAAAGCATAAGTGGAAGAACTAAACCAGTGTTACAGGGACACTGCTAGGCAGGAATTTTACCTGCATCTTTATTTTGCAGTTTGTGTATACAAAGCCTCCTCTCCCCACTCTAATGGCTGAACTCCTCTCTAAGTAACTGTTATTTTCCTCTTCTGTTTTAACTGTTAGCTTTTCTCTCTCTTCATTTAACCCACCCTCTTGGAGAGTCCTGAATGCATAAAAAGCTTTTGCAATGCGCCCTGAAGCATGTATACTGATGGAGCACATACACTGTAATAATGGACAGCACAATGCAACATCATGAAGTGTCTTTGTTTACAGCTTCTCTATCATGAGAGTATAATGAACGGATTCACTGAGGAAATGCAAAAGCAGATGCATTTGGCTGGCTCCTGTTGTTCTCTTATTGGCAAAGACAGAGGGACAAATCTACCCTGGGACAGCCCCACTGAAGTCAGATGAGTTACACTAGGCAGGAACTGGAACTTTTCTTCTTACTTTTTTTTCTAAAGAGCACAGTTTCCAGATCTCTTTCCCCTGACTGTCACAATTTCTCTTTTCGCAGGAAGTCTACGAGAAAAGACTCTCTGCTTCTGAAAAGGTAGGATAACCTTTTAGTGACTACTAGCTAATTTCCTTAGCAGTTTGTTCTGTGTATATCTACCAAAGCCTATAATCATGAAATTAACATCTAACTGTTTGTAAAAAAATATACTAAAATCCCAGAATCATATTTATTGAATGGAGCAGAAAGAGCAGAGTGTTGTGAGATGGATGGAGGACTAACATAGAGCTGTGCTGCTTCAAGCTCACGACATATGCCCACAGCTGGCTAGGTATCATCACCTTTTAATGTCTAAACATACCCTGCACATACTGAGGTGTAACGCTGGACAAAGGCTCTGAGGTGGTTGTCTCTGAAAGCATCCCTTTTCGCGTATCTTTGAAATCTTTAGGGAAGAGAAACCTGCGACAACTCATAGTATCATGAATATTTGCAAGCGATACTCCTTAGAATGAGTTTATTAGGGCAAATCTGGGATTGCACTTCACAGCGAAGTATAACAACAGAAGTTAGTAGGACTGCTGATGCTTTGTGGTTGCTAGTGCTGTGCCCATACTTTCTGGGTTTTTTTCCCCCCTCTACTGAGGGCCTGAATGGTGCTTCTTATATAAAACCTGCCATTTACAATTTGCCTTTTGCTGAGGCCTCCTTTGTGTTTACACAAGGCAGCTGGCAGAAGTGCAGACCTCCTCAGAGCAGAGCCTTGCCAGTGCTGGCTAATCAATATTCAGTGGAGCCGGCTGCTCATTAGGAGGCCATTGATTATCTCAGGAAGGTTACTCCCCTTGGGTGTGTGTCATTTTTCAGTCTCTTAGCTTCACCACCCCTCCAACCCCCCCATCCAAGGCTCTCCAGAGGACAGGGTACTGGGATGGAAATTAGGTTCCCTTTCAGGATCTGTATGGTTTGTCATCAGATGTCAAAACAGTCTTTGGGAAGAAGGTGATTTCCTCACTGCCAGATTTCTGTTTATACCAGGTTTGTACATTCAATTTCTGAGATATTTCTGATGATTGCAAGCTGTGGCACTTGAAGTGTTTGTTGTAGTTGACTTAGCCAGGTTGCGTAAGTTACACTGTGCCTCTGTCTCCTGTAAAAACCCCACATCTTTCACACAGCTATAGCTGACCTATGTGGCCTCTTGCACCGAGGGGAGAACCATGGTTTCATATTCCATGCTATTTGCAAACAAATGGACAGAGAAGCTAATGGAGAAATAAAATGTTGTGTAAGACCCTGTCTGCTGGTGTGCTCTGCTCGGAGGATACCCGCATGCTGTACACAGACAATTCCTCCTCTCTAATACAAGAGGGGAGCAGTGAGGGTTGTGTGGTACAATATCCATTACTTCGAAATCAATCTGACAAAAATCATATCAAAGTCTCTTCTTTTAAATATAAGTTGTCTTCTTAAAGGTATTTTTAGTTGTCAACACAGCAGCTGAGAACTGAGATAAATATGCAAGCCTAAACATATTTATTAGGAGTGACACAGTAGATGCCAGATACAATGATTGATATAAATTGTAAAGCAATAGTTTTGGTTAGTTTAATTTAGTTATTTTGATTGCAAATATGGCATTAACAGTCACAGTGGAGATTACAGGTCAAAAAGGCAAGGTCTGAGGTCTCAAAGGAGGGGAGCAGGCGGCAGCAGGGAGGAGCTGACAGACGGATAAAAGAAAGGCAGCTGGCAGAGAATATAGTACTTATCTCCATTAAACTACTCCATTCAAATTATTACCTTCTCCAAAGAGAAGAAACTGCACTGTGCTATGACCATCTGCCTTATGCAGGCGCTCTGTTAGCAGAAGCACTGAACTTGCAGTTGATGGGTAGTAATTCAACGCCCAGCTTTCTGTTTGTAATAAGAATATTGGAAGCCAATGGCTCTCAAGCTTTATCTTGCTTGTCTCTTCTCAGCTTATATTTAAGGCATCACTAAATTCAAGCTAGGTGCTTTTGTTTGAGTGGGAATAGAGTCAACAATGTAAGTGAAAGCATAGTGGAAGTTATTAACTTAGTGAAGGTGAGTGACTTTTCTTCTCCTGCCCTGAGCACTGGAGGAGGAGCTGCATGGAGAGCAAACCTACTGTCCACTTCTAATTTTATGCCAAGTGCTGTATTGCTAGGGAATGGAGAGCCCAGGAACACGTTAATGCCATGGGACTCCTGTAATGGAAGGCAGTATTCACTGCGAACGGAACAAAGCATAAACCATACATGGTTAGCACCTTGCACTGGTGCCTCTTGGCAACCCTTCTCGCAGGCGGGTGTGTGGTTTGTCAGAAGCTGATGATTTAGCCCATGTTCCCAAGCATTAGTTCAGAAGTCAGCTCTGTGACCGTTGCCAGCACTTTGATCCTGTCCAGTCGGTAGCACATACCAGAGAGATGATGACAGGGATCTGAAAAACAACAAGCTGGCATTAACCGGGGTTTGTTTAGTCAAGGGGTTTTCCTGTCAGCTCCCTGTTTTCCTGATCAAGGCACATGACACAGTGAATCTGCCTGACTGCCAGAAAAAGTTTGGTGTAAGCGTAGATCAGGGGTTAAAGTAAAAGTTGACAATGCAGAGACTATTCCTCAGCTGAGGGAGAAGGAGCTGACAGAGGGAGCTGTCCCTGGCATGGGAGATGAGTGACTCCATGTGCCATCCTGTTGTACTGAAATGAATGTGGTTCTAGCTATTATAGGAGATGGAGCAAAGTAAGTTAGTATGTTGGGGCCAAACAGCTCACACCAGTCACCAGCAAATCTCTCTGCTGCAGCACAAACATCTGTCCTCTCTATAACTCTATAGAGTCCTATAACTACACAACTTTGCAAAAAGTGTGTCTCCAGCTTTCTTGTAGGCCCCCTTTCAGTACTGGAAGGCTGCTAAAAGCTATCTCCAAAGCCTTCTCTTCTCCAGGCCAAATAAAACCAACTCTCTCAGTGTGTTTTCGCAGGAGGGATGCTTCAGCCCTCAGATCATCTTCCTGACCTCCTCTGGACTCAGTCCAACAGGTCCGTGTTCTTCTTATTTGAGCTGGAACCTGGACTCCAAGTGAGGGCCCAGACGAGCAGAGTAGAGGGGCAGAATCCCCTCCCTCAACCTGCCGGTCACACTTCTGATGCAGCTCAGGCTACAGTTGGCTTTCTGGGCTGCAAGTGCACATGACTGGATCATGTTGAGCTTCTCATCAGCCAACACCCTGAAGTTCTTCTCAGGGCTGCTCCCAATTCATTCTCCACCCAACCTGTGTTTGTGGTTGGGATTGCACTTGGTTTTGTTGAGGTTCACACATCTCCACCTCTCCAGCCTGTCCAGGTCCCTCTGGATGCCATCCCTTCCTTTGAATGTGTCAACCATGCCTCCCTGCTTGGTGTCATTGGTAGAATGGCTGAGGCTGGACTTGATCGTACTGTCCATGTCTGTGACAAAGATATTAACCAACACTAGTTTCAATACTAATCCCTGAGGAACACCTCTCAGATGCAGAGATTACTGTATAGAGACTTTTTGTAAAACCTCACATATCACTGTGGTCATGCAGTCAAAATAATTGTAGAACTGACCTCCACAAGTGGTGGGTGCAGAACAGGAGTTTTCATATTTGCAGTGTAGCAAATGGAATATCCTTTGGAATTCATGACTGTAGAATAAAGTTTGGAAAGCTCAAGAAGGCTTTTGGTGAGAATGTAATTCTTGCATTTATCAAGATCCCTCCCTTAAGGAACATAGATGTGAAATAATGACCAGTATTTCAGGCTATGCAGATTCTCAGAGCAAATCTACAGACTTTCCAGGCTATTTTGGTGTGGGTCTAAATCAGTGAGTCTGTTCACATTGGAGATAGCTATGGTCACTGAGCCCATATGGACGTAATATTATTAGGGGACTCCATAAAAAACTCAATATCCTACCATCTGGAAGTAATAGGACTCCAGCATCCAGAGTTGTTTGGGAGGCCAAGCATACTTTAGCAGCAGCCAGGTCAGCTCAGACGCTGCTGTGTACTTATCTGTAAAATGACTGGCCAGAAATTATTTTCAGTAATCTTTTCCCCAGGGAGCAGCCAATGTGAGCTGTTTGTGCAGAAGTCAGCATTTCATACTATAAAGGAAACACATTTCTACTAGATAGAACTGGGCTCTTTCTCTGCATCATCAAATACTATTTTCTGAGGACCTTGCCTTTTATTAAATGCCATCAAAAAGGCCCACTAAATACTCTGTCTTGTGTCTCTGTTACCTGAATTATGATTACAAAGGTACTACAGGTCTCTATTTCCCTCCATGTTGGAGTTGTGCCAAGGATGTTTTTGGTTATTCTCTGTTTGCCGCCAGTGTAAGATCTGAAAGCTGAAATAGAATCTGGATTCATTTGTCTGCAGTGAGAACTCGCTTTCACTCTGGTACTTCAAAGGCTGCTGTAGAAAGAGAGCACTGATACTGTATGTTGGTACAAGACAGCTGAGAGTGTTGCATGCAAGGATTATGCTTCTCATATATCTGCTCTGCAGCCTAGAGAATGTTTTTGTATCATTGACCAAATTTCATTTGGACATGGAATCCATATATAACAAATTCACCATTAGCTTCCTACTAACATGCACTAACTTTAACCTAGAAGATGATTATGCCCTTTGCAAAGAAGGAAAACAGAATGATAAATGAACTTTCCACTTTGCTAATACTAATGATTTTTTACAGTAAAGACCAAAACCCGAAGGAGCAGACCTTTCAGGAGAACACATAGTTTACAGAGAGTGAAAACAGTGTTATCTTTTCTTCTAAACAGGCCTGTACTTTCTTTTATAGAACTTATCACTATGGTGTTTTGAATGCCTGCTCTGTGAATTCAGACTTGCAGTGTCTTTTGTGGTGTAGCAAAAGGAGACTGAGGGGTGGATGCAGTGAATTATTTGCTCAAGGTCATTGAGAAAGTCTGAGAGAGAGCAAGGAACAGAATGCAAATAACCTAACGCTCATACAATGTCTACTCTTCTTTATTTCAGGAATGAGTAAATCCTAAAGATTGAAAGCAAGCCACAACACTGTTTCCTGGGACTGTTTTCAGGATAGATTGTCTCAAACCCAGGCTTTTCCTTAGCATCCCCTCAAAGCAGTAGATAGAAGGCAGATGTGTTTGACAGTAAGCCCCTGTTTACAGCCTGACATTTGAGCTTGCACCACTGTAACCTCTATTTTTTTGTTACAATGGTCTCTGTGCAGTGTCTTCCTTGCCTCCCTGTGGCAGAGCATCTCCTGCTATAGAAACTGGCTTGTAAACCCTTTGGCTGACAGTCGGTGAGGACAGGGAGTTGACCTGAGAAGCACAGAGCTACTGTCTTTACATACCACTGCTCTGGTTTTCCCCCATCATTTGTGGAATGTTCCTCTTGTTGCAGGTTATGTCTCAATTCTGTTGAGGGTGACACTGGCCTAGCTCCCCCTTGCTGAGCGCAGGGGTGAAGTGCATTTCAGTATCTCCATTTTACATCAGTGCTGACATCTCCATTTGTGGCTGTGCTAGAGCACTTGGATGCTTGTAGATACTTCCTTCATGGTAGATGCCTGCTTCTTCTGGTGGTGTTTTTCTCTAGAGTTCGTAGCAAGACTCAGTTGTTCAACAGTATGGAGGCCCAGCTTATTCATCTTTCCACCTCAGTGTCCCTCAGCGAGGGTGAAGTTCAGGGCTTAAAGACATCTTTCATCCCCTCAATGCTGTTTTAACTTGGGAGCCTGAAGTCTTTTATTTCTTGTTGCCTGAACTCAGTTCCTGTCTTCAGGTGACAAAGTGAGCAGGTCCCCAGGCAAGCTGTGCTGCCATCAGGTGCTTTAGCTGATGCAGTGGGGTTTTGAATTTAGGCCGCAGGGTCCATGGCAAGTCAGGCTGCTGAGGAATATAACTGCCCTGTACGCAGATCCTACAATTTCTACCTGTTCCTCAGGTGACTCAAGATGATTGACTTCAGTCTGTATCCTGCAGGATGTATTGCTTTTAAGTCAAACACATGGACCTCTTCTGTGAGCTATTCTACTGTTATTTTCACCAGATTTTTTTTTGAGAGACAAAGGACCATCTCTTAGAGTGCAGAAGAACATGAACAATCAGGTTTTAGTAAGTTTTTAGCATAAATCCTAAGAGAATGAGGCTACTGTCTCACTGCACGTAACTCATGAAACTACTGGTAGTTTTAAACCAAATTTAAAAGAGAGGTAGAAGTATCAAAGCTACCTGAAGGTTCCATGAGCACTGGCAGTTGAGTAAAAGAGGAACACTCCAATTAGTGCTTTTACCAAGGAAAGTCTTAGAATGTGTTTTTATTGACAAACCCCATCTGGCCAGTAAGCATTTATTTATTGACAGGGCAATATGTAAAGGAATACGGGTGAAAGCAATGCTGCTGTGGTGAGTAGAGGATATATTAGAAGGCACAAACACGTAGGAAACCAGGGTTCATCGGTTCCACCTCTTGGGGAATGAGCTGTTGTTTAGCAGAGCACAGAGATGCTGCAGAGATGCAAAACCTCAGATACAGTTTAGCTTTTGTCTTTTAGTAACAGAGTATAATGTGTAAAGACTCTTTCAATGTTTGAACAGTGGAGCTGAATAAAAAGAGACCATTATATGCAATATCTGTCAAAGTCAGGGAACAGTCTATGCTAGCCTGCCAAATGCAAATGAGGAGTATCCATTCATTTAGTCCAAAAGAGAAAATTATATGATTTCTTTGGTTCAGTTAGTTTATTGTGACAAATAAACAGGAAGGAGAGGACCCCAACATGGCAAAAGTTCAACTTCACATAGCTTTAAAGGCTGCAGAAATCATACTGCTCTGGTGATAAGCCTTGTTTTACATTCTCTGTGCAGACATTGTCCCAAGCTCTTCAAAGTGGTTTATATTCCTTTTTCCCCTCTAAGTAGAGAGTCTTGTAAGTATAAGACCCAAGACTCACTTACTTGTCTTAGACTTCTAAGGCAAGGACACACATCCTGGTTGACCTGTGAATTGTTCTCAACCTGATTGATAAACTCTGCTGTATCAAGTTTAATCAAAGGACTAACACAACTTTGTACATGTCTGTCAACAAGCAGAGACCTTGCAGATGTTTGTTTGCAAACTGCTGGTCTGTACCTAAGAGTGCCAGTGAAGGGACATGGGCAATGTGGAACTGAAATGTCCTGGCTGTTACACGAGTCTCAGGCACTTTGCAGAAAGAACCCACAAGGAAAGAGTTAAGTTTTCCATCTGCCCTTCAACCTGAGGAGTCAAATGGGCTCTAGGCAAAAGGTGAGCAGGCCAGAGGAAATCAAGCATGCTTCTGTGGTTGGTGTTAAGGTTGACTCTGTCAGTGATGGACATGGTACAAAACAGCCGAGATGCTCTGGTCAAGCACCTCCAAAGCAGCAAGTTGGATGCTATTGTGGAGCATTCTGTTGGCCCTTCCCTGAGATGACAGTCCCCTCTTGCTGTGGGGACAGAGCAGCAAGCTGAAAGGCTGTGCCTATGTATCCACAAGCATCCTGGAAAATATTTAGCAAGGGAGAGGGTCAGTTTCAGCCCAGAGGCCAACAGACAACTACAAAAGTAGAATCACATGAGTCACCTTCCCCTACAAGCTTGAGCTTTCTTGGCAAAGCAGCTGTGGCTGCTGGCAAAGCCTCACATCACCACTAGCACCACGGCATGGTTGGTCACTCAGCACAAAATCCTCTTGTGCATCATATAAAGATCATCAGCTGGAACCTTCAGTACTTAAGTCTTTAAACTGCTCTCTTTATCACCCTTTAGTTGCAAGTCTTAGCAACCTAGTTCAGTGAAATAAAAAAAGAGGTTTGTACCCTTTAGTCTCCCAAAAATGTTTTTTAAAAAGGTAATGGACAACATGGGTTGAAATAGGATCATTCAGGAGCCTGGTTTGGGGGGACTCTTGATCATAGAATCATTTGGTTGGAAAAGACCTTTGATATCATTGAGCCTAACTGTACCTATCCATTACTAAACCATATCCCTGAGCACCTAATCTATCCAGCTTTTAAATCCCTCCAGGGATAGGGATTCCAGTAATTCCCTGCGCAGCCTCTTCCAGTTCCTGGGAACCATTTCAGTGAAGAATTTTTTCCTGATATCCAGTCTCAATCTCCCCTGGCACTGCTTGAGGCCATTTCATCCTATCACCTATTACTTGGGAGAAGAGGCCAGCTCCCTCCTCTCTACAACCTCCTGTTGGGGAGCTGTAGACAGTGGTAAGATCTCCCCTCAGCCTTATTTTCTTGAGACTAAACAATCCCTGTTCCCTCAGCTGCCTCTCAAAAGGCTTGTTCTTAAGTCCCTTCACCAGCTCTGTTGCTTTTCTCTGGACGCACTCCAGCATCTCAATGCCTTTGTATTGAGGGGCCCAGAACCGAACACAGTATTCAAGGTGTGGCCTCACCAGTGCTGAGGACGGGGGCAGAATCCCTTCCCTAGTCCTGCTGGTCACGCAGTATCTGATAAAAGCCAGGACGCTGTTGGCCTTCTTGGCCACCTGGGCCACTGCTGGCTCCTGTTCAGCCACTGTCAGCTAGCTCACCCAGACCCTCATCTGCCAGGCAGAGATATTTGATTCATCTTTCTCTCCCCTGCCCTAGACAATGGAGGTGGATTGCTACCTTAACCCTTGCCCCAGCTCAGTTCAAGAATGTATTTACTGAGCTGTGTCTGAAGAAAACAAGAAGCTGAAGTGGTGGTCAGAAGACGGCTGGCTGGTGCTGGGACTGCTGCAGGGGCAGCTTGTCCTCTCATGGCTACTGCTCCGAGGCGGCCTGTTGCAGAACAAACCACTTCAGTGGCGTGGCCAGTGACTCCCTGAGCTGAATTCATCATCTGGCTAATTCTGCTGGAATTCAACTTGAATGAGCATTGATATGAAACTCCACCTTTAAAGTGACAGCCATAGGAAAAGGAGTTGTCTGCCTGCAAACCAGCTCAAGCAGTAACATAATCATCCTCAGGCTTGAACATGAACCATCAGGTGTCAGCCTTGTTCTGTCTCAAGGGCTTTCATCGCTGGGTTGTACCAATATACTTCCTCCTACAAGCTCCATTCTCTTCACCAGTGACAGGGAAGGTGAACAAGTGTGACACGTTCTCCCCCAGAGCCCCAGTGAGGGTTATATACACCTTGTGCTTCCATATTCAAACCTGTCCACTTTATAGCTTCTCTGTCCTTGTGAACTGATTCTTCAGCCACTCTGGTTTTTTTTACCATGTTCTTCTGTCAAAAAGAAAATCTGTTTCCATAACCTTTATATTTCTTATTTTGATGTTAATCCTGACATTCTTTACCCAAATCCAAATAAAACGCATTACCTTTACAGTCCTAAAGGAACAATACTTATCTTGGATCTTAAATGCTTGCTTGCATCTGATTAAACAAAGCCTTCTTAAAATAGATCCTAAAAGGAAAAGATCCAATTGTTGGCCTCTTAAATACCAAAATAAAACAAAACCCTGGGGAAATGAATGGGTGGCAGCCAATGCTGATACAGTTGCTTAGGGACTGATGGTAAGAAAAGTGGCTTGTGTCCAGAAGAGGCCCACAGCAAAGAGAGGAAACCTCTGTCTCACATGGAGAATGGGACAAGGCGATACAGAAGCTGATTTCTAGTTGTGAGCGAAATTTAAGAGCCAGATGTGGCTATATTTGATAGTTTGAAGACTATCAATGAAATAATATGAAAGGAATTGAAGCAGAAAGTAACTGTGATGACAAGAAACAGCTTGAAACACTACTGTACATTCTTCTTTATCTCCCTGAAAACTGCAGGTCTTTGTGTTTCAGTGCATGAGCTACTGTTTGGCAGGCTTCCTGAAGCACTTTGTCTACTCACTTCTTGCTAATGTGAAAGTGTTCAGACTCCCTGGAAAGACAGCTTTGTGGGAAACCTTTCATTATCAAGGATTAGCTGTTTGGTAAACCTGTGTCCCCTTTAACAGTGTGACGGGAAGTGCCAGCTAATGAAGGGCTCATTGTGGCAGTGACCGGAGTGTGGGACTCCAGTTCATTTCATTGCCCAGACTGCAAGCCAGGCTTCTTTGTGCTCCGCAGGACAGAAGGGAAACTGAGTCATGCCCTCTGGTTATGCTGAAAACGTGTGGTGAAAAACATGCTTTCCTTCCTTTGTAGCCTTGCTGGATTTGTGGTCTGAAGGCTTTATGCAGTAAGGAGTTTTGTTAATGTCATAGAATCAGGAGCATAGATTTTATAAGTGTTATGTCAATATGTGGGGACAGATTACTTGAAACATTTCCATATAATATGAAAACCTGAAATAATACAAACCGTTAAGTGACTTTATCACTTCATAGTATAGTGGTAAAACTCTTGAAACAACGGAATCTGAACATCTTCATCCCACCTCTAAGTCAGGTAGAAGGTGTGACAGACAAGTACAGGATTTACTTCTTCATTGATGAACTTCCATATGTATTTTAAATCTCAAGAGACACTTACCAAAATCCTTCGTGAAAGTGTAGGACTAGAAATCCACTCTCTGTGAAAAGTATTCCAGTACAACTTAAATCATGATGAAATACTGCTGAAAATCACCAGAGTCCAGTGCTGTTCCAATGCACTCCCAGTGCTTCCATTTTTCACCCAGTGCTCCCTGTGCCCTCCCAGTGCTGTCCCAATGCTTCCACTTTTCTTCCAGTGCCTTCCCAGTGCTCTCAGTGCCCTCCCAGTACTCCCAGTGCCCTTGGGCCCCATGGCTCTTCTCCTCCTTCAAAAGCCACCCAAGTCCCCACCGAGGAAGAACCTGGGCTGGTGCCATGTGGGGCCTCTTCTCCCAAGTGACAGGGGACAGGACAAGAAGAAATGGCCTCAAGCTCCACCAGGGGAGATTTAGGCTGGACATTGGGAAAAAAAATTCACAGAAAGTGTGATTGGGCAGTGTCAGAGGCTGCCCAGGGAGGGGGTTGATTCACCTTCCCTGGAGGTGTTTAAGGCACGGGTAGACGAGGTCCTGAGGGACATGGTTTAGTGTTTGATAGGAATGGTTGGACTTGATGATCCAGTGGGTCTTTTCCAACCTGGTTATTCTATGATTCTATGATAAATCGCTCTCACTGAAATTCCCAAGCCACTCATAACTCCAGTGCCACAAATGTGAAGAAAGGCAGTCATATTAAACCATCGTGAGAGAAAACAAAGCCCTGCCCACAACCCACATCTGGCTTCCTGTGTTTGGGGAGGAGCTGTGGAAGGATCCAGAGAACCGCTAAAGCCTCCAGAGTCTGTTTAGAACCAATGCTTTCTGGTGGAGGGGCCAGCAGGTCAGTGTGACACTGCTTATATTAAATCAGAGGTCCCAAGCACATGGTTTGGATTTTGCTCTTCTGACTCTCCAGTGAAGTGAAGCAGGAGTGTGGAAGGCACTTATGGCATTCTCCTGGCCCATGCAGATCACCAGGGCTTTCTTGACTGAGGCTGTTTTACAGAACCTTCTTTCCACCAGAGGGCAGCTGCTAAAAGCAGTGTCGTGGACTTGTCTGGCTCAAGATGAGACAAGAGCTAATTTGATGCTAATTATTACGGTTGTAATTTCCTCCTTAAACAGATGCAATCCCCTTCAGCCATCTCCGATGGTGTTATGCCTAGGGAATGCTTCCCACAATAACAACAAGGCAGTGTTCTTTCCAAATTGCCTACAAGATCCATCCTCAGCTTTAATCTGAGCTAGACACAGTGCAATTAGTCATATATGTTCCTGAAGGAGCAGAAGAATGAGGCCTCAGAAAGATGTATTTGCAATCAGTTCATCCCTGAGCTCCATTCATTGCAGATGTCGCATGCTTTCAGCAGTCGAAGGTGGGAGGTGCAGAGGAGCCTGCAGCTTTTAAGGAAAGCTCAGCACTGCATCTCCTGCCTTTATGGATGGCATGGAGCCACTTTGGTGTCTAGACATGAAAAGACTATGTTGAAAAGCTATTGTAGCTTATTTTCACAATAACTTTTCAACGTAGGCTTATTTTCACAAGTGAAAATAACTGACAACTGCTTCCTGGTCTAGTTGTACATGAAGAATATAGGGAATGAAGAAAAACTGCTTGTGTTAGGTCCTTATTTTGCCTATCCTTGTGATAATAAAAAGAGTGAAGTAGGAAATCAGCTACCAGACTGGGATGCATCTGTACCAGCATATCATAATCTCCCTGTGGCCATGATGTGTGTCAGATAAGGCAGAGGGGAGAGAGTTTCAGTGAAACAGAAACAATTAACAGCTCTGATCACCCTACCACGACTAAGCACAGTCTAATTGCGTTTCTTCCTTTTAATATTTTCTCAGTTATGGTTTTTTTCACTTACTTTCCCTTTTATGTATACTGTTACTTTCTCTGGCAGAGAGAATTTCTCCTCTATCTGATGCTGAGGCTGAATTCAGCGAGTTCTTTACTGCACTAGCAGTAATTCTTCCTGTGGAAATAAATGGTACTTCAGAGAAATTTGAGCTTACCTAAGGTTTTCATGTTGGATGTTGTAAAAAATCATATTGCCTAAACAAAGCAAGCAAGACATCTCCATGGTACAAGCCTGGAGGATGGGAACACAGATACATAACCCTCACCCTTGTCAGACGTTCACAGAATTCATTTTCCATGAGACTTTATTCTTTGTCCAGACAACAAAGAAACTTCACCCACCATATTCATCTCCCACAAAGATAACAAAACCTCACTTGTGATCAGGTTTCCCTCCAGAGATGTCACTCTTGTCAAACTGAGAACATTCTCTGTAGTTGTTAGGACTGTGGAGGTGGGAGGGAGGTGCAACATCTACAATATGGCTTGTCTCTGTTCTGCCTTTTCACAAAGTTGCTCTTCTTATAAGCTTGGTCTCCAAATTTTGCTCCTTCTCTGTTTTTTCATTACATCTCCATTCTTCCCAAAGTCCTAATGTGCCTTCATTTCCATATGTACATCTTTCCTCCTTCCTCTAATCTTTCTTTTGTCTATCTGTCTGCCAAAAGTGTGGTATAAGCAAGAGGCAAGCTTCCAACCTACCAAAGAGACTTACAAGAAAACCCTATGTATTCTTCTAATTAAAAATAAATGACTCTTACAACAAACAAAATGGCAATGGAAGTAGCAATGCAAGTGGGACCATAAAGAACCTGGCCCGTGAAGCTCTTTTCTGCCAGGTCCCCTTTCTTCCCAGGCGGGCCCATGGAGGAGTTCACGCGTTGCTTGTTGCAAGTATCTCCTGTGTAGCTAAAACTGACTCATCACATAAGCTTTGTTTAAGGCGGAGCAAGTCAAAGGCTGTATCAGTACTTGTGTGGGGTTCTGTCTCTGAGTCTCAGGGGGAGCCTTAAATTGAGGAGAAGCCAAATTTAGAACACAACTGAAAATGAAAAATAAACCCTCTTCACTTAGTTCCAAGTAAGGTTATGAGGAAAGTTTGCTGGCTGTTGCTGTCAGTGGCCTGTTTGGAGTTTATGTTCTTTTCCAGCAAGCACCAATTTAAAGGGATTAATATGCAGTCTCTTCATTTGAATGAAATTTAAAGAGCATGCAATTTTCTCTGTCAGTTTAATACATGTAAAATATTCTGCCAACCTCTGGAATTTCATGCTGGAGGTGCATAAGTGTATCCCCTCCCCTTTGTTCTCCTAACAAGAGCAAGAACATCAGACAACACCCCACACAGACTCACCTTTGAAAAGACAGAATGGTAAAACTGGTTTCATAGAGCTCCTGTCTGAGAGAACGCCATTCTTCAAACATCTTGGATATTAAATATTTCTTCTTGCTCCCTGGGAAATTAAGTAGTAAAACAAGCTCATGTGTCTGTGAAACTAGTTCTAGAAGGCTTCCAGCTGAAAGTGAGTTGCCTACTTATAAATAGTCCTAAAACTTAGGGGTTTTTTTTTCCCAATAAAGAAGTAATTTCTGCTTGCTTTTAACACGGCAGCTGATGATCCTTTCCTGTTGGAAAGGTGTAACAAGTCTTTGGAACAATGAGGATCTCCAAGTTTCTAAAGCTGAACAGTTTCAGTTCACTTCCTTTACCTGGTCAGGAAGGTAAGCAAGTGCAGGTCTTGCAAACTGCATTGAGAATCCCTTGAGCTCAAAAGGAATATCTGATATTTCTGATGTCTGAAGAGTGAAACAGGAGACTGTTTCTAGTGAGAGCTGTGTGTTGTATTTAAAACCCTAAACATTTTGAATCCTGATCCCTGTTTGAAAACAGGGGTCCTAAAAGTGAACTATGAAGAGTTGAGATGACCAACTGCTTAGTATAGATTTAAGAGCCTGTCTCTAGTGCTCCTGCTTGAGAATTTTGACTGATACTTACAGTCTTTACAGATTTCTTTCCTCACAAAAAGAAAACTATTAGTCCAAACCAACTATGGATATCTATGATTTACCAAAGTCAGGATTCATATGAAAACTATGCTGTCATTATATTTAAGGATCCCTAAGCAAGCAGATTTTCCTGGAGTAATGCTGATTATCGGTGGAACCTTACATGAAAATTTACATTTGCTGAAACTCTGTCTCATATCCTCATACACCTTGTACTGATCTGCAGGAAAGGGAAGGCATGAGCTTCAGTGATAGCTCTGGAAGACGAGATGTGCCACATAGGCTTATGTGGCATAGAAAAGGTTGTGGAGGAAATTAAATTACATTTCAGTCCTCATTTTCATAGTTGTTGTTCAGGTGGATGTTACCTCCAAAACCTGGGATCCCTGGAAATATACGCACAAGTGCTATTACTTAGCATAAGGCTTGGAGTTAAAATGAAAACAAATCAGTCTTGTGTGTGGCTTGAACTACTGGTAGGAAAATAAAAAGGCTTGTAAAATGTTGTGCTGTGATTGTTGATATAAAAATGATTAGGGCATAGATATATGTAATACACACAGCTTTACTACTCCTCTAACATTCATCACAAAACAGGTATACTGGGTTATTTACTGGGAGTTACCATCTAAGCAGAGATGTCGTTGCTTGAAGATTTCAAAGAAAACAGCAGATTTAGAGCAAAGAAAGAGTTGTCCACAACTAGAGTGGATTTGTTTGCTTGAGGAGGAGGTCCTAGCATTAGATGACTGGAAGGTGTTAATTTTAATGAGATGGTTAGAGGACACAGAAGTTTGTCTAGGTAGATGTATGACCTTGGTCAATCTGCAAACCAGAATGAGTTTTCCCAGTTTGAAATGCAAGTACCTCAAATTAATTTCATCTTGAATTACTTAATTCAAAAATATGAAAGCCTTTATTTTCTGCTGTACAGTACTCCAGCACAAATGTTGATAGAAGAGTTTTAAGCATTACTATTTTAATAGCTGGCAGAGTGTTGTTGAGACATGAAGCAGCGTGCTGCTTCCCTGATGTAACATCCATGTTCTGGGAAGAGTAAACTAAAGTGAAGTTCAGTTTGTAGAAAAGATTTTTGGAGTGAGAGTCTCCCAAAACCCAGCACAGAGCTCAGGTGAGAAAACAGCAAGAAAATACTGAGAATGTTAGTTTTCACTGAAAGAAAGGTGGCAAATGGGGAATGTGGCAAACCAGCAGTTGGCTTCTTTCCATGACACTCTACAGCTTTCACTGTCCTGGAGCTGTGCGACTGGTTTTGTCTGCATAGAGCAGATGAGGTATGACAGGCTTAATCTTGTTTTTCTTGATGTTGGTGACTCACCTGAGCTTTAGCACATGTGGTTTGAAGCACAGTGATTAAACAGCATGGACTGGAAGGGCATGAGGAGTGACACCCCCTGTAAGCGCTATATACAGCACTGTTTCCAGCATGGTTTGGTAAATAGCTGGCTGCCTGAGAAAGCTTTTCTGCTTTGGTACCTTCTGTGAGCACATGAGTATTCTTTTGGAGCCTTTTTCAGTCTGTATCATACTTTATAGAAAAGAACTGGTTTTGTGGGGAGCCAAATGGGACAGGCTATTGAGCTAGTAGCTAACTCAGAAGAAAGCTTCTTGTCCTGCCTTGATTTGCTGCTAAATCAGAGACAGCCAAACTGGCTTTTAGTCCAACCACTAATGCCAGGCATGCACAAGCATCTTAAAGATTGAGATGCAGTAACATCAGTTTGAAACATTTCCATTTCTTGCCTGAACTGCGCATTTTAGAGCAATGTTCTCCCTTATCTCAATCCTTCCTGCCTTTACTGCTGACTGGAAAGCAATTTTTGCAGGTTACTTCTGCAGAATAGGCAGCCCAGTGGAGTGGACAGGAGCAGAAGTAAATGATCAAAGCAGGCTTAGTACAGACAGATGGGTGTGTGTGAGCATGAACTTGCCAGCACACAGCACCGGGTTCCTTGGGCTGTGCAGACAAAACAGCCCAGCGAATGTGAGGTCATTTGAGTGTGTGATGCTCTGCATCTCTGACTTTCTTCATTGCTTAGATCATCCAGATCCAGTTTTCTTCCTTGCAGACATCACAATTATTTTCCCTTTGTCTCACTATCAGCTTTTCTCAGATTTTCCATATCTTGACACGGAAAGTTACTATGAGAAAGTCTCAGATGCAATTATTGTAGCTCTTTTTTGGAAGCCAAAAAAATGAATGATTTTGTAGGTTGGAAAATGAAATGAGATTTTTAGTTTTTATTCAATACTCCCTGGTTTTCTGTTGGGCCATTCTANATTTTGTAGGTTGGAAAATGAAATTAGATTTTTAATTTTTATTGTTCCAAACCTCTGCCCTGAGTTACTCCTGAGCTCTTCTAGCACAAGGATTCTGTTCTTGGAAAAATGATACCACTGTCAATGGACTTCTGTGGTATGCGTGCAGTGAGAATAACCAGTCGGTACACTAGGCAAGTTTCTGTGCTGTATTTTTCTCCCCTGCTTACCTCAAAGGACAGAAATGGTAGTTACTCAGTTATGTTATCCCCTTTCAATTCTCCCTCATTTTTTGTTGGGCCATCCTGCTGTTTGGGCTCTTTTGGACAGGTTGTTCAATGTGCTGATGGCATAATAAAACAGTGAACATGAATCCTATCTTACTCTGCCTTGCTATTAAAGATTGAGCAAATAGATGGAGCCCTGTAGTATCTGAAAGAAATAACCAATGTTTCTGGCCCTCTACGTGTATTAATTGCCTCCATTCAAGGTGATGAGGAAAGTCTCAGAAGCTTTCAAGTTTTGGAGGTGAGGACGTATCTGTTTCCAGGTGACTCTGCTTGCCCAAGTTCTATCCATAATCATGCAGAGTTGTTTCCGTTAGCATGATCTTAATGTACCTGGAACATGATGAACCTTCTAGGTATGGAGAACTGTGAAGTACTGCCAGACTTTGCAGGACTTACATTAGTTCTTAAAGCCTTAGTTATCTGAACTCTTGGCTTGCTTTGATTTGTTCCCTTCCCTGCTTTTCTTAGCCACCTTGAAATCTAGAGCTGTGTAGAACCAGATCAATATCCCAGAGATTTGCTGTATACGACAGCTTTATCCAACGGGAATAAATAACAATCCTGAAAGTGCAGCTGTCTGGTATCATCCTGATTTTCCTGGTGGACTTGTACAGGTTGTGCTGAAGTGCATGTAGTCTCATCTTTATTACTGTTGCTGCATCAGTATAGCCTCGTGAATGCTGCGACCCTACTGGCATGTAAATAGGCCAGTAACATATAGGCTGAGTAGACGTCTGAGTAATTGATTTGATTTCTTCTAACAGATGTGCTCAGTTTTTTAAGATTCTTCTAATGTGAATAAAGAATAAAATGCTGGTGGGATGAAAGTTTCACAGCGCTTTCATGATTACAGTTACTCTTGTTCCATTCCACACATGCATTTTTTGTTAATACTGCAAGTGAAACACGGACTTCTGTAGTCCCAAACACATCAAACCAGTGGATGTACAAAGACTTTGGGGCACTGAAAGTCAAAAATCAGCAGGTGAGATGCACCTCCATTACCAGTTATGTCCCCCATTAATGAATATATTGCAAGTCTCGTGGTACTGATCAGCAGCTAAGGCTAAATTCTTAGGTATTAATTTAACAGATACCAGCTGCAGAGTTAATACACACACATTTAATCCTTGGAACACATATTAAATACATGAGAGTGACTTGGAACAGCTCAAAGATAAATAGCGTGAGGTTTTGGTGCCTGAGCCAGAGATCCCAACAGATGGTCTAGTTCAGTATCAGTTCTGCAGCTGTAACTGCATTGTCCAGTTTAATCCACTCACTAACAGAGCTTTATTTTTGTTTCACAAATTCGTTAATCTGATCTTGAACACAACTGATGAAATTATGGCTACAGGAGCAAGCTAAGCCGATAGTCTGTGAACTTCACCCTCCCTTATTGCTGCACATTGCAGTTCAAGCCTGCAACACCTTCTGTTGTGGTCATCTTTCCCCTGTAAGCAGTCATTTGCACTGAACNGCAGAGCTTGAGGCCATTTCCTCTTGTCCTGTCCCCTGTCACTTGGGAGAAGAGCCCAGCTCCCTCCTCTCCACATCCTTCTTTCAGGTAGTTGTAGAGAGCAATGAGGTCTCCCCTCAGCCTCCTCTTCTCTAGGCTAAACACCCCCAGCTCACTCAGCCATTCCTCATAAGGCTTGTTATGCCTTATGTGTCCCAGACTGTGGCGGGGGGGTGGAACTGGATGGGCTTTGAGGCCCCTTCCAACCCAAACCATTCTGTGGTTCTAAGAAAAAATCGTAAAACCTTTGAAATCCTATAGGTGATACAAATCTGCAGGACAAACGCATGCAAGATGGCAGATACAGTGAATGATTGTTGAAGATAGGAAATATACACCATCGTTTCCTGGAAGAAGAAGTGCTACCGGATCAACAAGGCACAAAGCAGGAAAGCAAGTTGGTCATCAGTTTGCATTAAAAATGTGGAGGAATATTGTTTCTTGTGTCTGTGAACACAACACTTTGGACTGTGTGTTTACGGGCTCAAAGACTTGATCTACACTGAATCCCATGGTATACTTTACAGTGT
>WAAB01007393.1:88007-108631 GCA_013389865.1 Piaya cayana | reverse complement strand
GGGGTTTAAGAGGCAGGTGGATGAGGCAGGGGGACATGGTTTAGTGATTGATGGGAATGGTTGGACTCAATTAACCAATATGGGCCTTTTCCAACCTGTTGATTCTATGAGTCTATTCTATGATTCTATGGAAGAGCTACCAGCGAAGACATTAACAAGTAGCAGCATTTGGTGCTAGTTACAACCCTGTGGAAACTTTGCAGACAGGTTTTGCTCTGCATCATCAACTCACAGACAAAGAATCTACACTACACACTTTGCAGTTTGCAGTGGAAACGCTACTGGGAGAAGGAAATCAGAAGCAGCAGCATTTGGTGCTCTCAGCTTCCCTTTAGCTGCTATTGGGGAATGTTTCCAATTTTGGAGCAGAGCTTTCCTGAACATATTTGACTCGCAGGTGACCCATCTATGCTAAAGCTTTATTCAATTCGTGCTCTGCATTTTGCAGGAAGCAATGTTTTCCTTTAGGGATTTTGAGGTCCCAACACAGGTTTCCCAGAGCAGGGGTGGCTGCCCCATCCCTGGAGGTGTTCAAGGTCAGGCTGGATGGGGCTTGGAGCCCCTGATCCAGTGGGAGGTGTCCCTGCCCATGGCAGGGCTGGGACTGGATGGGCTTTGAGGTCCCTTCGAACCCAACCCATTCCATGATTCTGTGATAAGGGACACCTGGCTTACCAAGAGCTTGTCATGCCAATGGCACCTCTGCAGCTCTTCAGGGCACGAATGAGCCTCTGGCTTCTGCAGGTGCTTTTGCTGTCTCTGGGGGCTCATGAGCTGATTGGACATGAATGGACTGGTGAAGGAGCCTGTGGTGTCACTGGTGGCCTGCTGAATGCGCTCAGGAAAATGCAGGCTGAAAGGCCTTGCTGTTCCATTTTGGTCCTGCATGGGCTCAGGGGATGTGGTCATGAGGTCTTGTGTACTTCCACATTTATTGCCTGTGCTGCATACTTGTGGTTTTAGCAAAGGCAAAGCTCACTTGGAGTTGGCTGTTGCATGGGAAGTCAAGAGTACCTCCCCTTTCTCCTAATTTTACTCTGCCCTTTTCTCCTGTTGGGATGGGTAACTTCATAGAATCATAGAATTACCACGTTGGAAAGGACCCATTGGATCATTGAGTCCAACCATTCCCATCAATAACTAAACCATGTCCCTCAGCACCTCATCCACCTGTCCCTTAAACACCTCCAGGGAAGGTGAATCAACCCCCTCCCTGGGCAGCCTCTGACAGTGCCTAATGNTTCTGATACAAGCCAAGATATTTTTGTTGTTTTTCCTCACTTTCTTGCGCATGTTCTTGAGAGAAGACGACCTCAGCCTTCAGGCACTGCTCTGAGGGGATCTCCTTTCTTTAAGGAAATTTGTAGCCATTAATAATTCTATATATTCAGGTCTGGAAAACTGCGAAAAGAAATATCTTAGTTCTAATAGATAGTGAGGTTAATTCATGTGTAAAACCACAAAAAGTAAAAACAAAAAAAGAGGGAATTGTACTCTGGCAAAATATGTTTGCATAGGCTGGCTTTCATGAAGAATCAGCTGAACAAGTAGTTTGTAGAAAAAAACATAAATATTTTCTGCTCCCTTCCTCGTACAGTAGAAGATATGCTTAAGGATGCAAGTGAAACAACAGATCAGATAAGAAATTTAATATGGAAATATTAGGGTAGTAACAGCCTTGTAGTAAGTTTGGGATAGCTTACAAACTTTGGGAGAGGGTGGTCTTGCTTTGAGAAGAAAGATATAAAGGTTGTGAGTGTTTTGGCAAAGGTGGAGCACTTTTCTTCTTGTCAGAAGGAGGCGCCCCTGCAACTGCAATCACACATTAATAAATAATTACCGTTGCTTCACAAGATGCACGCCTCAGTTTATCTATTTGACTCGTCAGCATTTCTCACAACATTAAATCCAGTGCCCTGACATGGGCAGGGACCCCTCCCACTGGATCAGGGGCTCCAAGCCCCATCCAACCTGGCCTTGAACCCCTCCAGGGATGGGGCAGCCACCCCTGCTCTGGGCAACCTGGGCCAGGGCCTCCCCACCCTCACAGCAAAACGTTTCTCCCTAAGATCTCATCTCCATCTCTCCTCTTTCAGCTCAAACCCGTTCCTCCTTGTCCTCTCCCTGCACTCCCTGAACCACAGCCCCTCCCCAGCTTTCCTAGAGCCCCTTTCAGGACTAGAAACTGCTTTAAGTTGCACAGAAAGCCCCTTTCATAGCTTTTCTTTAAAAACGGTGTTTTCCATATATTGTTCCTTGAAGATGACAACGTCTTGTTTTCAGCATGATCTGTGCAGAACAGATGTCCCTTCTTCTGTAATCACTTCTGCTTGAAGTTTTCACGTATCTTAAAGCCAAGGCCAAGAAAAAAGCTCCAAATCAGCAAAAGCTCTGACCGTTGTTGTTTCATAAAAGCAAAAATAGACCCCGGAGCGATTTTGGCATCACCGGGGCGAATCCCATCGGCTCCACAGCGACTCCAGCTCCGCAGCTCCCACCCCCTGTCGCTGCCTCACACCGGGAGCTCTAGGTGGCCTCTCTCGGGGCGGCTGCTCCCCCGGCAGCCCCCGTTTCTCTTTATTTCTCTCTCCCGGGGCCGCAGGAGCCGCGTCAGCTGCTCCCAGCCTTCCCTCAGCGGTGCCATCTTGACCCGCCCCGCCCCTCTCCCCCTTTTGCGCAAGGATTGGGCCGCCCCGATCACGTGACCCCCACCGACCGCACCCTCTTCTGCGGCGATTGGTTTGTTCTGATCACGTGACACATCCACCCGGCCCAATCGAGCTCCGCTCCTCCGCGGCGATTGGGCTGGCTGTGGCAGCGATGATTGGTCCGGCCTGATCACGTGACTCAGGCTGCCTCCCCCCACCCCCTTGATGTCGCTACACCACCCCGCGGGCGGCGGGGATTCGCTCGCCCTTGTCACGTGACAGGCGGGAGGCTATTGGGAGCGGCAATTGGCTTGTTCCTATCACGTGACGCACCACGCCCCCGCCCCCTCCGCCATGCCCGACCTGTTATCGTCACGTGACCGCGCCCCGGCCTCGCCCCTCCGCGCTATTGGCTTGTTCTCGTCACGTGATTCCCCTCCCGTCACGTGATGTACGCCCCTCCATAGCGGTTGGGAGCGGCGATTGGCTCGTTCTCTATACGTGACCCCGCCCGGCCCCGCCCCGTCCGCGGCGATTGGGAGCTGCAGTTGACCTTTCCTCACGTGACCCCCCTCGGCCCCCGCCCCTCCGCCGCGACTGGGAGTGCGATTGGCCCGTTCTCATCACGTGACCCCTCGCGGCCCCCGCCTGCTCCGCCGCGATTGGCTGCGGGGCGCGCGGCGGCGCGAGGGCAGCGCCCCCGGCACGTGACGCAGGCGCGGGCCCCGAGCCGGCCCGGGCGGCGGCGGCGAGAGCGGTTGGGCCTGGTCCTGCCCTCCCTTCCCTTCCCGTGCCTTCGACCCTTCTCCCGCCGCCCCCGCGCTGTCTCAGCTCGGCCCTCCCTCCCCCCCGGTTCCCCTCGCCTCTCAGTTGCCTCCGTGGCTCGGTAGTAGCGGCCGGAGCGCTGCCCCGCGGGCGCCCGCTCCTCGTAGGGGTCTCGGGTCCCGGGTGGTTGACCGTTTGCCTCTCCGTGTCTCCGCCCTCCCCCGTGTCCCGGTGTTACCGCCAGCGTCGTCGGCGGGACGGCTGTTCCTGGGGCGATGGGGGCTCTGCCATGAGGGCGGGCGGGCCTCGCGCGGAGCCATGGCGGAGCCCCACCGGGTGCCCTTCACCACCCTCCCGGGCCCCCTCAGCGGCAGCTTCTTGAAGAGGCCTCGCAAAGACGATGCCGAGCAGCCCCAGGACGCCGAGCCGGCGGCCACCGCCGTGCGGATCACCCTGACCCTCTTCGAGCCTGATCACAAACGCTGCCCGGAGTTTTTCTACCCGGATCTTCTCAAGAGTTGTCGAGGGAAAATCAAAGGTGGCCCCTCTGGAGACAAGGTGAGTGCCCTTGGGGCAACTGCGGGCAGGTTCATAGAATCCCCAGGTACGAAAAGACTCACCAGATCATCAAGTCCAACCATTCCCATCAATCGCTAACCCATGTCCCTCAGCACCTCATCCACCCATCCCTTAAACCCCTCCAGGGAAGGGGACTCAACCACCTCCCTGGGCAGCCTCTGACAGTGCCCAATCACCCTTTCTGTAAAATATTTTTTCCTAATATCCAGCCTAAATCTCCCCTGTTGGAGCTTAAGGCCATTCCCTCTCGTCCTGTCCCCTGTCACTGGGGAGAAGAGCCCGGCTCCCTCCTCTCCACAACCTCCTTTCAGTTAGTTGGAGAGAGCAATGAGGTCTCCTCTCAGCTTCCTCTTCTCCAGGCTAAACAACCCCAGCTCTCCCAGGTTAGAGATTCCAGAGGTTTACTCAGCCTTTCGCATCTCAGAGGTGGTTGAGGGAGGAATGTGATGCTCCTCTAGTTTGGAACTGAACTGATTTGGGAGACCTGGCTTGTGAGAGCAGCTCTGAGGAGCTTTCCCAGAGAGCATCCAAACCAGACGCGTGGCTGTGTCTCTGTGGGGACCCGCTGTGCTTCATGTGAATATTTACATCTTGGTGCCCAACATCTCTTGCTGTGTGGTCAATCTGGAGCTTCCAGGGGTTGCCCGGCAATTGTTTGCCTGTTGAAAGCCATTTCTCAGGACACAGCTTCATGCAAACATCTGTAGCATCTGAGCATTGTCTTGCGGCTGTTTTTCTGTGAAAAGGAAAGTTGCTTGGACTTTGCTCATTTCTACTGTCACTCTTCAGAACGGTTCAGGATAAGCTGATGGTTCATGCTGCTTCTTTGTCTTCTCTTTTGAGAGTGGGAAGAAGCAGAGTCAGGGGCAGAAGGAGCCCAGAGAGCAGTCAAAGCCTCGGGGTGCTCTTGGAGTGGTAGGACCACAGAGTGGCTTGGGTGGGAAGGGACCTTTAAAACCCCTCCAGCACAAACACCTGCAGTGAGCAGGGACATCTCCCGCTCCATCAGGCTGCTCAGAGCCCCATCCAACCTGGCCTTGAATGTTCCCAGGGATGAGGCATCTCGCAGCTCTACAGGCAACCTGCGCTGATGTTTCACTACCCCCAACATAAACAATGTCCTACTTATATCTAGGCTGAATCTCTCTTCTTTTAGTTTAAAACCATGTCCCCCCGTCCTGTTGCCACAGGCCCTGCTAAAAAGCCTCTCCCCATCATTCCTGTAGGCCTCTTTAGGTACTGGAAGCTGCTCTAAGGTCTCCCCAGAGCCTTGTCTTTTCCAGGCACCACAACTCTCTCAGCCTCTATCTGGAGTGGAGCTGTTCCAGCCTTCTGATCACTTCTGTGGTCTCCTCTGGACTTGCTCCAACAGTTCCATGTCCTTCGTGTGCTGAGGACTCCAGACTGGACGCAGGGCTCCACGTGGGGTCTCACAGAGCAGAGCAGAGGGGCAGAATCCCCTCCTTCCCTGCTGGTCCCACTGTTTTGGATGCAGCCCAGGACATAGTTGTGTTTCTGGGCTGCGAGTGCATGTTCCTAGCTCCTGTCCCACTTTTCACCTGCCAGCACCAATGAGTCCTTCTCCTCAGAGCTGCTCTCCATCCTGTCATCCCCCAGCCCACAAGGATGCCAGGGCTGCTCCAGCCCAGATGCAGGATCTTGCACTTGCCCTTGGTAAACTCAGTAGGTTCCCATGATCCTCCAGCTTGTCCAGGTCCCTCTGGGTGCTGTCCTACTCCTCAGGTGTGTCACCTGTACCACACACCTTGATGTTGTCTGCAACCTTGCTGTGGATGCGCTCAATCCCGCTGTCCCTGACGAAGATGTTAAGCAGGGCTGCCCTAAACACTGCACTGAAGTCTGATTTTTCTGAACTTGGGTCTGGGTGTGCTGGTAGTGATGGGTTTAATGCATGGGGGTTGGTGGAAGAGGCAACATTCATCCTAATGGTTTTGTCTCTTTTATCTCTGCAGAAGAAAGACCTCACTGACCCCTTTAACGATGACGAAAAGGAAAGGCACAAAGTGGAGGCTCTCGCTAGGAAGTTTGAAGAAAAATACGTATGTTTTCCTCCTTTACGTGATGTTATTGCTTGGAATGGGGAACACTGTTCAGCTCTCAGCCCGTAGTGTTTATTGGGCACTGGCTCCTGTGTTCCTCTTCCTTTATCTTGGCCAAAAGATGCATTTTCATGTGTTCCTCTTCTCTGTCAGGGCTGTGGACCAAGAAAACAGTCCAGATATGTTCTTAAGCCACAAGCCAGTCTGATTAAAGTGAATGACATTCCCATTTGTGGTGGCGAATGACTTACCATGATTTATAGAACATAATTTTCTTAAGCAAAAATTCATTTCCAGGCCTTCTGGTTGTGGCACAATGACACCCACTCAGTGTTTAAGTACGATGGTCCCGTGAGCCTGTTGCCTTCGGGACAGCGCGGTGCTGGGTAACATAGGAGACACTGATCTCTCTTAGCTGGTTCCTTGCTGTTCTTCCTCTCATTTTACTTCTGGATTGCAATAAAACCACATTCTGTTTAATAACCGGTGCCTTGGGATAGTGTTGCCTCGTGATATGAATTTGATCTCTCGGTCACCCTAAGGCTTTCCTTTTGTGTGTGCTGCACGTGGCGCTGAGTCTGTTGTGACCGTAGAGCCATTACAGAACAGTCCCTCTGTGCCCTGGCAGAAACGTTCAAGGGCTACAGAACCAATTTGGGGTGAAAGCAGCTGGCACTAAGTCCACCTGTCTGTCAACCCAGCACTTTGTTCCATTTGGCTGCACCGGTTTTGGTTCTGTATGACAAGGACTAGAACTGGATTTACTGTATCCTCAGGATCTGATGTGAGTTCGTGCTGGTTTGGTTCAGCGGCTGCTCCTCAGGGCAGAAAAGCTCTCCACCTCCCGTCTGTCCTGGAGCCAGTGTCCTCCATCAGGGCCATCCCTGTGGGAACTGGAAGATAGAGATGAACATGCTGTCAATCTTTTCTTGTTTAGGGCGGCAAGAGACGTAGAAAGGACCGTGTTCAGGACTTGGTTGACATGGGGTATGGATACGATGAATCCGATTCCTTCATCGATAATTCTGAAGCTGTGAGTACGGGCCAGGTGGGAGGGTGTTCCCAGCAGCTGCCGGGGGGGCCGAGCTGGCCCTGGGGCCACCTGGACTGGGTGTGAGCCAGGAGGGTGCCTGGGCTGGGGACAGAGAGATACTGGGGCAAGTGTGTGCAGGAGAATGCTGGTCAGCGGGACCATCCGCTGCGCCACCTGCTTTCAGGTAGCACAGGGCCCACGCCTTTCTCCGAGCTGCTCAGCTACAGAATGAGGTAACTAAGCACACAGCACCAATCACTTGTTCTCTGCTATTTCCAGTATGATGAGCTCGTTCCAGCTTCTCTTACTACAAAGTATGGAGGGTTTTACATCAACTCAGGAACGCTGCAGTTCCGGCAGGCGTCTGAATCTGAAGATGACTACGTTAAAGAGAAGAAGAAGAAATGTCCCAAGGTGAGCAAACCAGCTTTCTCAGTCAATTTCTCTGCTAGAGCTTGGAGGGTTTGCTGCATGGCAAGTGGGACTTTGCTGGGAAATAGGTGCTTCTCTTGGCTGATGATACCTGTTGGGGACAACCGCATTTTCCTAATGATGAAGTGAGGGGGTTAAAAGGGGGAACAGCCAGAGCACTTGGTGTCCCGTCGCCTCCGTTGATGGGATCGTCTCTAGCGTAAAGGCTTGTTGCACTGTGGGGCATTGCACACAGCCCATGCTGGAACCACAGAGAGAGATTCCTGGGACTGGAGTTGATGTGTCCAGTGGGGAAACAGGTGCTCTGAGATTGTTGGGAGAGGGCCTCAAGTGGCTCTGAAGGAGCGGACGGTATTGTTGGAGAGGATTTGATGGTGACTTGGCTTTAACCCTCTCCAGAAGCGGAAGCTGAAAGATGGAGGGGAAAAACTGAAGAAGAAGAAGAAAGATGATTCTTATGACAAGGAAAAGAAGTCCAAGAAGTCCAAGTTTCCAAAAACTGGGTAAGGACAAGGGAGCGCTTCTTGCTTGACACCTTGTGTCAGTGTTACGT
Organism: Piaya cayana; assembly: GCA_013389865.1. Taxonomy (NCBI): domain Eukaryota; kingdom Metazoa; phylum Chordata; class Aves; order Cuculiformes; family Coccyzidae; genus Piaya; species Piaya cayana. The sequence goes on along the minus strand of WAAB01007393.1, from coordinate 100,561 downwards.
GTGGTGTTTGTTAGGCTGCAGCAGTCCCCGTTGCAGCAGGGCGGGGCTTGAGTGAGTGGTGTGACAGGAGAAGCCTGGTTGCTTCCAGAGGAAGAGCATCCAAACAGAGGGGCACAGCTAGCTGAAACATTGGTGTTCCTTGACAGTCTGGTTTGGCACCAGTGGTGGGAAAGGAGAAGGAATTTCCTGCTTTTAATAGGCAAAAAGCAGCAAGCTGCTGTCAGGCTGGCTCTCCAGTGTCAGTTCCTCTGCAGTAGTAGTTTGTGGATGAAGGGAACTAGGTATTCTTGTCTCTCCCCCTTCATCTTGCGTTCATTTCTGTTCCTTTTCCCCTTCTGTGCTTTGTTCACAGCTTTACAGCGTTAAATGCAAGTAAGGAGAAAAAGAAGAAGAAATACTCTGGTGCTCTCAGTGTCAAGGAGATGCTGAAGAAGTTTCAGAAGGAGAAGGATGCTCAGAAGAAAAAAGATGAAGAGCAGAAAGCGGCTACTCCTTCACCGGCAGAACCTCCAGCTCCAAGGGAGGCAGAGGCGATGCCTGACGCTTTGCTCTCCCTCTTTGGCCCAACCACTGATAATGATCTGCTTCAAGCAGCGACGGCTGTGGACTCATTAACGGACCTAGACCTGGAGCGGCTCCTCAGTGAATCCCCAGAAGGGAGTCCCTTCCCTGATGGGGAGGATGGGAGCGATCCTATCGGGGTGGGCTTGGAACAGGACGTCAGGCCACCACCGTCCCTCCCTGAAGGCCTTCCAGCCCCTCTGGAGAAACGCATCAAAGAGCTGACTCAGGTATGGCAGCTGGTTGCGAGGCAGTTGGGTTGTGTGGTTGCTGGAGCAAGGAAAGCTCCAGCAGGAGCAGGATTTGTGTTGCTTCACCCAGAAACAGAATTCTCTGAAGGGAACACTCATTCTTCTTCCTAGCTGTGTGGTTTCTCTAGCTCTCTTGGCAAAGTAGGGCCCTGATGCAAGAGGTAATTTCCGCAGTCAGTTTAACAGGAATGAACTTAAAATGGGTACTAATGCGGCTGAAAGACAGATTTCCCTGCAGTGGTTTTAACGTGCTGTGATGGTCATGACAGGGTCTGTGACTCCATGTGTAAAAATCAGTGGGTGCAGCTGAGAAGCGTTCTCTGCTCTGCAGTCAGGGAGAAGGCCTGAAAAGCCCTGTAGATGGGGCTTGAGGATCTGTTAGGACTGTTTCCGTGCCCCGTGCAGGCACTGAAGCATGGGAGCAGTTTGGAATAGTGTGTGTTGGAGCCACAGCCCTGGCAATTTGAGTTCTTTCCTCATCTTTGACATCTTGTTGTTGGGGCACTGGTTAGGGAGTGAGATATACCGGAAGAGCGATCCCACATTTTTTCCCCAGCAGGTCCTCCTGTGGCTGGATGACTGGGGGGCTCTCCCACCTTCTCCAAAGCAGTGTGACCCGCTTTGACTCCTGGCATGGCTGTTGTTACTCCAGGAGATTAAAAAAATGGGCTCTTCATGGATGCTTCAATTTGCCATTGAGGCTGTTAGCAGAGAACACTGAAGCAGCTGTTCCTGAGCTGTGTTGACTAAAGGAGAACATTAGGGAGGCTCCCAGGATATCGAGCTAACCGTTCTGTGGTTGCGAGGAGGAGAACTAGAAAATGTAAGGAGTGAAGCATCTGGGCTTTGGGACATAAGTTTTGTGGCGGGTGGGAGTGAAGAGGTGCCACAGCCCTGTCCAAGAGCCAGATCCCTATCATCCCAGGCAGTGGGAGCATCTCCTGAGTTAAACGGAGCCTTTCCTCTTCTGCTTGAAGTGATTGGACTACAGCCTTCTCCTTTCTCAAATAATTTTCCAGTGGAGGGTTCTCTTTAGCACTGGACCTTTTCCTTTGCTATCCCAGCTGCCTGTGGCTTGCTGCTGACAGAGGGGAACGTGCACCTTCTGGGCATAAATTAATTGCTTACCAGCCTCTGCCTTGGAGTGTTAATTTGTGGGATTTCAAACTTGTGCCCTTCTCTCCCAGTCTCCTTTCCCATGTCAGGAGTCACTAACACGATATGATGCCTCGTGGTGACTCCCAGTTTTGTTTACATTCCCACTCAGAAGTGACTAAAAGCTCTTGGAGGTTTTCTACTCTCTCCTTCATCCCTGGGTGCGATTTCTAGGCAGTGCTGGATGTGCTGTGGTCACAGCTCAGGAAACCTCCTGAGCAGGAGGTGGTTTATTTTCTGTGATGTTGATGGAAAATAACCCTTCCCCTCTGGCTGCTTCTCTTTCTGTTGGTTTCCTGGCTTCATGCCCAGCAAAGCCTTGTGATCAGCATCCCAGACCCTCATTAAACATGACTAGGTGAGTATTCATGTTTAGGGAGAAGCTCTGTGCTCCTCTTACTCAGTCTAACAGCTCTGATATGAAGTTAAAACCATGCCCCAGCACTGTCCCTTATCCCAGTTGAAGCAGGCAGAAGGGACCAGTTGCCACCGAGCCATTTCCTTTTGCCCCATTAAATGGAGGAATCTTCACTCCTGTATAGTATCTCCAAGGCACTTGACTCTCCATCTCCAGCAGGAGCCTGTGCAGGGTTTGGTGGAACAAATCTGTGCCTTCTCTTACTGAATTTCTGAAGTGGTTTGAAGAGCACTTGCTTGTGCCTGTCTGCGTCTGTAAACTGTTTTACTTGCCGATTTCCAGGCTGCCAGAGCTGCAGAGGGAGAAGGCAAACAGAGATTCTTCACTCAGGACATCAACAACATCATACTGGAGTAAGTGCCACCAGGAGAGAGTGTGGGGAAGGAGAACATTAGGCAGAACATTTTTGGTAAATTCAAGAGCAGGTTTAGCAGGAGGTGTAGAGGTGTGTGCAGGGCATGCTTAGGTTAACGTGGAATCCTAGCAGTGGTTTGCAGTTGAAATACGATGTATAACAGGTAGGAGAGTGTTCATTGGGATATATCCAGGCCTCCTCTTCTCAAGATGTTGCTTGATATCCACATACTTAAAGATTGTCACCTGACGAGCAATTGTTGCTTGGTACAAAACCAGTATATCTCTCCCTGTCGGAAATGCTGTGTCAGGTTTGCTGTTTAAGGTCTCTGCTATATGGGGAGTCTCCATCCCTGAAGGAGTTAAAAAAGCTGTGTGGCTGTTGCACTTTGGGACAGGGTTTAGTCAGCACAACGGGGTTGGAATGGGTGAGCTTAGAGGTCTTTTCCAGCCTTAATGATTCTGTGATTCTGTAAGCAATGTGACCTTTCGTCTCATTGACTGATGCTCCTGCACTGCAACTGCTGAGAAGAACTGCAGGATAGATGAGGCTGCTGACATCCTTTCGTGCTTTTGCTTTTTACTCTGAAACTTGACCAAGGGACATCATATGGGATAAAGGTCTCAAATCTCATTCTAAAATCTAAACAATCATCATGTTGTTTGGCTTGTACTGTGTCCCTCTCTCCCTGCCTCCAGCTGCACAGGCCGCATCAGAGCTGCATTCTTGTTGCTTAGAGGGGCTGGAGCACCTCCCATGCAAGGACAGACTGAGAGTTGAGGTGGTTCAGCCTGGAGACGAGAAGGCTGTGGGGAGACCTTAGAGCAGCTTCCAGTCCTGAAAGGGGTTCCAGGAAAGCTGGGGAGGGGCTTTTGATCAGGGAGTGCAGGGTGAGGACAATGGGGGATGGTTTTCAGCTCAAAGAGGGAGATGGAGATGAGATCTTAGGGAGAAATGTTTTGCTGTGAAGGTGGGGAGGCCCTGACCCAGGTTTCCCAGAGCAGTGGTAGCTGCCCCATCCCTAGAGGGGTTCAAGGCCAGGCTGGATGGGGCTTGGAGCCCCTGATCCAGTGGGAGGTGTCCCTGCCTATGTCAGGGCATTGGATCTTGATGGGCTTTAAGGTCCCTTCCAACCCAAACCATCCCATGTTTTTTTTTATTCTGTGACGATTAGAGAATGCCTGCCAGGTCCCTGCTCAGCACTGTGTGTGTTTGTTCTCCAGCATAGAACTGCAGACCCGGGAGCTGAACAGCCAGATCCGCTCAGGGGTCTACGCCCACCTGGCTGCTTTCTTCCCGTGCAGTAAGGACACTCTGGTCAAGCGCGCCCGCAAGCTTTACCTCTGCGAGCAGGTGAGTAGATGCAGCAGTGCTGTCCCGTCTCATGTGTGTGTTTCTCCTGATCTCTAGAGCATGATTTTCTTTGCCTGGTGGGATGGTGGGCTCCATGGAGCATGGTTCAGGCACTGTATCTGGTGGGGTGGATTCAGACATGGACAGATCTCGCCTTGCCAGGTTTGAGTGTCTTAGCTGGAAAAAGCTGTGTGGAACTTGTCTCTGTTCTGTGCTGTGCTCTAGGGTGGCCGATGGAAGGAACCTCTGCAGAAGCTCAAGGAAGCCATTGGAAGGGTCATGCCAGAGCAGATGGCCAAGTACCAGGAGGAATGTCAAGCCCATACTCAGGCCAAGTTTGCCAAGTAAGCTCCTCATTCACTCTCTGCACATCTGGACAGTGTGACCAGGTGGCCAAGAAGGCCAATGGCATCCTGGCTGTATCAGAAATGGTGTGACCAGCAGGGCCAGGGATGTTACTCTCCCTCTGGACTCGACACTGGTGAGGCCGCTCCTCGAATCTTGTGTTCAGTTGTGGGCCCCTCAGCACAAGAAGGATGTTGAGGCTCTGGAGCGAGTGCAGAGAAGAGCANTCACAGAAAGGGTCACTGGTCACTGTCAGAGGCTGCCCAGGAGGGGGTTGATTCCCCTTCCCTGGAGGGGTTTAAGGTGTGGGTGGATGAGGTGCTGAGGGACATGGTTTAGTGATTGATGGGAATGGTTGGACTCAATGATCCGGTGGGTCTTTTCCCACCTGGTGGTTGTTCTATGATTCTATGATCTGTAGCTCTCTCAGCAGGTTCCCTGTGACCTCTAGGCTGCTCTCGTGAAGTTTTATCACCTACTTTTCTTCTGTAGCCAGAAATTGCTGATGGGCTTTCTTTGGCCTAGTTAAGCTCTGTGCATTCTTTGTGCTCTGTCAATGCTGACTGCAGCAGTGTTGATGGCACTGGAGCTTGGCTGAAATACTTTGTGTCTCTGTGTGGTTTTTTTAGGAACGTGGCACTGTAGGAGCAGTGAGGCTTGTGGTGTCGTGAGAGATGTCTTAAAACTTGAGCACTTGGCGCAGCTTCTTCCCTAAGCAGAAGTTTTAGGCTGCTTTCCTGTGCACGTGTTATTGCTGACTATAGGGACCTATGTCCCTCAGAGATCCTTTCCTTGAATCTTCAGGACAAGGACTTCCACATTATCTCTCTCTCTGTTTTAGGATGCTGGAAGAGGAAAAGGACAAAGAACAGCGAGACCGAGTTTGTTCCGATGATGATGAGGATGAAGAAAAGGGAGGGAAGCGTGTCATGGGACCACGGAAGAAATTTCAATGGAATGATGAAATCAGGTTTGCATAATTTAGGTATTAATCAAACCTGTAACTTGGAAGAGAAGCATTTTGGTATTTGCGTTGTGTTTTCAGAGCAGCGCTGATCATCTGTAGTCACAGCCAGCTCAGAGGTTTCTGGCAGACTGTGCTGGTTGTGGAAGCCACTGCTGCAGTTATTAAGTGTCACCCTTACGTACATTGCCAAACAAAGCTGATTTCAGGGACAGACCAACTCTGAGAGAAGGGCTGAGAAGCCTCTGTGGAGAGGGACAAAGCCGAAGGAGAGGGACAGATCTGCAGGGGAAGAAGGAACTGCTGGATTGCTGCAGTCCCACTGACTGGACTCTCCACAGGACCGGGTTCTAGTGGTGAAACATCTAAAGTGAATGGGGGTCACTGCCTCAGGCCTGCAAACGGAGGGAGTGCTGGGAGAAGGAGAGAGTAGCAAAGGATGAAATGGGAATCACTTCTGCCTCTTTTTTTTATCTTCTTCTGTTAAGAAACTGGGGTGTTGCTGCAGAGATGACTGATTCGTTTAGAACAAAGCGGGCTTTGCCTCCTGCCTCCTTGTTGCCTCTCGGCACGGAGGTCTGCAGAGACGTTTGGGTCTGTAGTGGTTGGTGGTGCCTGTGATCCTGGCACTGGTTTATTCTCTCTGCTATCTCAGGTGGGAAGAGGGAACAAGGCTTTACTTCTCTGGCGCGTCAGTGTTTGTGCAGACAGAGCGAGGAACGTGCCTTTGCCTCTCCTTTCTTGTGGAGGTGGTGCAGGGTCAGGTTTATTAGCAAGGTGTTGTGCAGAGCCAGGGGAGTCTTGGCGTATTTCTCCAGTCCTGGATGCACAGAGTGGCCTCCAACTGGGGCAGATAAATCCGCGTAACTGTCTGTGAAATCTTCCTGTTCCTCAGGGAGCTGCTTTGCCACTTGGTGAAGATTAAGTTGGATGGTTATGACCTTGACAAGAATAAGGCTCAGTCTCTTGAGGATTATGTGAAGACCTTCCTAGATGGAGAGGTGAAGCCCCTTTGGCCCAGAGGCTGGATGCAGGCCAGGTGAGCAAGCATCAAGTTGTACTTCAGGGATTCCTTGTCCTAAGGGACCTCAGAAAGTCACTAGTGCTCCCCCTGCTCAAAGAATGGCCGGCTTCCAAGTCAGATCAGAGCGCTCAGGGCCTTGTCCCATGGAGCTTAGGAAATCTCCAAGGATGGAGATAACCATGGCATCTCTGGGCCGTGGCACTTAAGTTCTGGCACTTAATCGTTCTTTGTGAAATATTTTCTCATTATTTCTAATCAGATTTTCCCTTTGGGCACCGAATTGAACATTCCCTCTTTTGCCTTTTTGCTGTGAGCCTCTGAGAAGGGTCTGACTACATCTTCTTCATGCCTCTCTGCACCCTCCACTCTTTAGATAATGGAAGACTGCAATCACATGTCTCCTTGGTCTTCTCGTTTTCTGGGCTAAGAGAGCCCAGTTCCCTCCACCTCTCCTCTTATATGTCCCTGTTCCTCAGTCATCTTGGTGGCTTTGGACTGTCTTCAATTTATTGATACCTCTCTTGTATTGTAGGGACCCTGACACTGGGTGATGTATCTAGGTGGACCTTGTGAGTGCTAAACAGAGGGTTAATAAGCACTTGGGCTGCTTGCCGTGCTCTTGCTAATACCTGCCAGGACACAGGTCTCAGCCACACACCCTTGCAGCAGTTGCTTCTGTTCAGCTTCCCCCCCAGGCCCCTCAGGTCCTTTCCTGTGTGGCTGCTGCACAGCCAGTTGTCGCAGCCTGTGTTTCTGCGTGAGGTTATTCCATCCCAGCTGTAGGACTTTGTGTTTCCTTTGAACTTAACGAGGTTTGTTGGCCGTTTTACTCCACCCTCTCCAGGTCCCCATGAACAGCAGCTCTGCCCTCGAACATGCCTTACCCCTCTCCTCTGTTTTTATATCAACCTCAAACATCCAGGTTTCAAATGATGACGTTGAGCAGTTCTGGCCCTTTGATGGATGCAACTGGCAGTGACAAGGTAGAAGTGGGACTGAGGTGGGGCTGGCCAGCCTGAGGTTTCTTGAGTCTGCATTGAAGGATCTCTTTGTTTTTCAGACAGTTTGGGAAGTCTTCCCTAAACCCTATGGTATTCCTGAAAGAAGGCAAAGCAGAGAGTTTTAGGTGCTTCAGGCTTGCGCTGGCTGTGTCAGAAAGCAGAGTAAGCAGGAATTTGGTGTGGTTTTCTTTACAGCGGTGTCTTCACAGCTGTTTCCTGCTCTTTCATGCCCTCTATCATCCGTGCCATGAATCTGGCAGTTGCAGAGCGCTTTAATAATTGCAGAGAGGCATTTTGCGGGGACTGGCATCAGCTCCTGGCCTGCTTGGATTTGCTTGATAGTTTTGAAGAAAGGACAACTGCACAGTCTTACTGCTGAGATCTCCATCTCTTTGCATTTAAAGAGCTGAGAACTGCTATCATCTTTCTGCCGAATTTACTTTTGGGGTCTCCTGGGGGATAAAGGAAGAAGTAGGCATCAGTTCTTAAGAGCAGTGAGTAGGAGTAGCACACGACAGATCCATTTGGAAAAGTCTGTGGCCATTTATTGCAGTTGTATGTGCACAAGATGTGGTCACGGGCTGGGCTGTAGCGTGTTTCATCGTGTAGGAGCTGAGTGATGCCATGAAGAGGGGGGTACAGATTCCTACGCAGTTAATGGAGATGTTAACCAATTTGGGGGCTCAGCTCGCCATCTTTAAATAACCCTTCTCTTGGCATAAAAGGAAATAAAATTCTTTTCCCTCTAGGTTGTAGGTGAAACTGTTCTCAGGCACACAAACGTTCACGTAAGACACGGTGCATGAGAGCCTCTCAGTGAAGTTAACTGCAGAATGACTGATTCCTCGCTTTCCAGTGCCTCAAGGATAGTGGTTTCTCCTGCTGGACATGAGGTTGAGCTCAATGATCCGTATGGGTCCTTTCTAACCTGAGATGTTCTATGATTCTGTGACATTTTCATTTAAAGACAGAGGGCAGAGTGACAGCCACACAAAAGAGTTGGGGAGGGATTTGCAACACTAGGAGAACTGTAAATGATTTTATGGATAAGTCATTGTGATCACAGTAGTTCATCTTTAAGAGGAACTTGGAGATAGAGAAGCAACTCTGGCTGTGAGTTCAGAGGGGCCCTGGCCATTATTCTGCATTCTCGGTTAGCACTAAAATGTGATTAACAGAACGTAAGGTTAAAATAAGCTTCTTTTTTAAAAGGAAAAGGACGTCAGAAGTCTTTATCAGGCTGTTAATAGCAGACAGGGAGCTCATTCCCTCTGCCAGTCCTGAAGATGTAGTTACAAGCTTCTCACCCTGAGGTCTAAGAGTGCAGCTGAGTGGCAGCTGGTTTGGGTGAAACAGTGTTTGTGTGAGGTTCTGGTTCCCTTCGTCTTAGTAACAAAGGGGTTTGGATGAAGGTCTGTCTGTTGGTTGTGGTTGGTCCGTCATTACAGAACTGGCAGTGCTAATTTCAGAAGTCAGCTCAGCTGTTTGCTGGGGACACGGAGGCGATGGAGACGTGCGGCATGCAGAGACTTCTCATCTGTGTTGCTCTATTGATGCAGGGCAAGTCAATCTTTCTCTTGAAGTTGGTGCAGAGCTCTCGTATGATCTGCCAGCTCCTGGATGATCCGTGGCAGCAGTAACACCCAGCTTGAATGCGTTTACTGCCTCTCCGGTTGGCTGTCAGCTTCTTAGGCTGGCAGAGCTCTTTCCTTAGTTAATGTCCAACAACCATCTTAATGGCCTTTCTAGTGCCTGCAAGCAAAGCTTCCCAGAGAGGTAATTATGTGGGGGAGTTCAGCAGGATTTTCCTGGAGAAGGAATGAATATCTGTTTGCTCTCTGTGGTTTTAATTTCATGAAGTCCCCTGCTGTGTTGTGCAGCTCTGTCTCCAGTGATCCCAGCTGCTCTACTGGGTCTTGCTGGATATCACTTCTCATTGCTCTCTTCCCTTCTTAGGACACTGTTTAAGGAGAGCAGGCGTGTACACGGACACCTCACATCAGTCCTGTGAGTATCGCGCAGCCTTTCCTTTGGAGTGATAACTGGTGGACTCCGTTCCCTGGGGCCTGGGTGGATCGTGCAGGAGCACCTGAGCTTGCTTGGCTCCCATCAGATAGTCTGGCACCGCTTCATTTGGGGAGGTCTAGGGAGAGGAGTCGTTTGTGTGTGCCACCTCCCAGCAACAGCCTTCCTGAGGTGCTTTAACCTTAGAGCAAAATCAAAGACAAGAACTTTGAAGCCAGGTTGCCTCCTGGCCTTGTTCAACAGGTTGGAGTCAGGTCTCTTTGCTAGTTCCTGGGTGGCAGACCAAGATAAAGTGGAGTGTGATGCCAGCACTGTGATTATCGTTACCTGTTCAGTCAGTCCTCACTGGATTCTGGATTCCTTCTTTCTTGTTGCCTGGTTGAAGGAGGGATAGGGTGAGCTCAGGCTGGTGAAGATGGATGCAAAGAGCCTGATGGGTGGCAAACCAGGAGAGCCATCGGAATCCAGCTGGGCAGGTGCTTTAACCCCAAAGGGTCTCGTGGATCTTGCTGGCAATCTGTAATAGATGATGATATGGACTCAGGCTGATGTCTGTTTGACAGGCAGTCCTGTTCTTGGCATTGAGCGAGCAAGGGGAAGCGGGAGAGCGTATGAAGTAGATCGTAGAGTCATGCTTCCCTCGGCCCTTTGTTCCAGCAGTTCAGGGATGTCTTGTACCAGAGATCGCATCTGACCAGACCAAACGATCTATTTTCCTTGAATCTGGCAGATGCTTTTTGCGTCATTTACTTCTGGGAACCTAAAAGAACCGTGTAGCTTCTATCTAAACCAGTCTCTGTATCGGTTTCTCTCTGGGTGTTGCTGTAGTGAGGGCGGCAATGGGTTCCTGTAGGCATCCCCAGCCCTGCAGCCGGTGCAGGATGTGTCCGAGGGCTTTCACTGCTCTGCTGCCATTTCAAGACTCTGCTCTGCTCCCTAATTCATTCCCCTGTGTGGGAGTTGGGGCTTCCTAGAGCAGCAACCAAGTGTCGTGTGGTTTTGAATCCTAGCAACCTGAGATGCTGCCTGTGTTCCCTTGGTTCTTTGCGAAAGGCTCGGTGGATCATAACTAACAGGGCCCAAGCGTCCTCCCTAATTGGATGTTTCCCTGCAGGCTTTCAGTGAGCCATGTTTCTTTTGTCTTCCTCCAAACAGGACGAAGAAGAAAGTTATAGCTCCTACTAAAGTGAAAGTGAAGGTGAGTTCTTTGTTTTCTGGTTCTTGTGGTTTTCGTGCACTGAGAGTGAATTGTTTCATGTATTAAAATCCAACGTTTAGATCTTGTATCTATACATTAGGTACAAGGAAGTTGAACTGTGAAATAGCTCTGGTCAGTACTGGGCTTGGAAAAAACAGCTTCAACAGCAGCTAAAGCTGTCGGGAGCAGCAGTCGGGAGGGAGACAGGGGGGCTGACAGGCACAGATCACGCCTCTTCTGCCTTTAGTCCCCAAATTGGGAACCTTCCTTTCTTTTTTCATTAGTAAACCGTAATTCTCTTCTGACTCTGCCTTCTCCTGTGATTTTGTTCCAGGAATCTTCCTGCAAGCAAGAGAAAAAGGTGTCGGTTTCTGTTCCTTCGATGCACTCAAGCAGCACCTTGGCTCTTCCTTCAGAGCCCCAGGGAGGAGCTCTGGGCATCAGTGCCCAGACCAGAGACCTCTTGTCCTTTGCGACAGCCCAAGCAGCCAGCAGTACTGGTGCTCCTGCTACCTTCATGGACGACTCCTTGGATGAAGACCTGATTCACAATCCCACCTCCTCGCTTGAAGCAGTCTCAAAGGAACTGGCTGTGCTGAACAGCAGAGCAGGAGGGAGCCCTGACTTTACTCTTCCTGGACCTCCAAAAGCCCCACCAGAGAAGATCTCAACTCTTGCGTCCTCAGAGGAGAAGAGGACGTGTCTGAAGTCCAACCCTTCCCCTACATCATCCTCTAGTTCCCTCCAGTCTCCTCTAAATTTCCTGGCTGAGCAGGCCCTGGCATTGGGCCAGTCTTCTCAAGACAAAAAGACAGAGAACTCTAATTACAAAGAGCTCTCCTGTCAGGCCTCCCCCAGCAAAATCCTTCCTGATGCACACCAGGCTAAGCAGAAACACCACAGCGTCGTCCGGCCAAGCCATGGGCCTCAGACCTCTACCCCAGTGCCGGTTTCTCAGGCGAAAGTCTTTCACTCAGGCAGCCAGCTACAGAAAAACTTCACCTCCCCAACTCCCTTTGTCAAACTGCAGAATCCCAAGTCCTCCCCGCTGCCCCAGCGCTCCCTCATCCAGCAGGTCAAGTCATCAACCAAAGCTCAGAGCTTCCATTCGTCTGCATCCTCGGGCGGCACCCAGAACTCTAGCAGCTCCCACAAGATCCCAGGCTCATCGTCATCATCTCTCAGCTACACAGGAAAGCACTCAAGTGGCTCTAGCTCTTCAGGACAATCTTACAAACCGCCCTTTGTTTCTGGCTCCCTCTCTAAGCATGGAGCTTCTTCCAGCAGCTCCTCATCTGGACCTTCAGCAAACCAGGGCTGCTCCTCTGGGAGCTTGGTGCCAAGCATGCAGACCCCGTCCTCAGGCCAGGTGTCCAGCCGACCATCCGCAAGCTCCTCGGTAAAGAAGACGCCCGTTTCGCAGAAGCTGACTCTGGTGGCACCTCCTGGAGGTTCAAATGGAGATTCTAGCGGGGGCACCCAAGGGGTAGCCAAGTTGCTGACCTCCTCCCTAAAGCCAGCGGTTGTTAGCGGCACTGCGGCTTCTACCTCTGTGCCGGTAAGCAGGGCTGTGCTGGCCTCTCCTAGAGCCACGAGGATGCATGGCACCGTGTTAGGCTCTTTACTTTGTAGGAATGGTTGGACTCGATGATCCGGTGGGTCTCTTCCAACCTGGTGATTCTATGATTCTATGATTCTTGCTTGTTCAGGCCTGCCATAAAGTGATGCCTTCCAAAGAATTTCCTGATGTTCTTGAATTACTCTGGCTCTTGGCTGCTTAGGCTGGGCAGTCCTGGCCTTTGCCGTGGGCTTGTGCTCCAGAATTCAAGTTTTCATTGTCAGCTGAACATAACTGAGCAAAACACTCAGTTATGAGCGAGTCCAGAGAAGAGCGACAAAGCTGG
>WAAB01007393.1:55947-85894 GCA_013389865.1 Piaya cayana | reverse complement strand
TGGAATAGAATCATAGAGGAGGGGATGTGCTGGCTGATGTGGCACTGAGGGTGATAGACGCGTAGGGAACCTGCTGCAGGTCCTGTGGCCTCCCATGGCAGTTGTAGGGGGCAGTGCCTTGTGCTGCTGAGCGCGGTGCTTGTCTGCTGAGGAAAACTGGTGAAAACTCAAAGGATTTTCTGTCTTTGCTTCTGCTGCAGTTTCTCTGAGGTGGGTGGTCACGCCACTTCCGTGCGGAAGAGCAGAAGGAGTTGCCACCAGCAATCCCTGGCGTGATTTGACCTTTCCCTCCTGTCTGTAAATTCAGTTACTGGAGGGCAGGGTGATTTTGGTTGGGTAACGTGTTTTGTGCTGCTGAGAATGAGTTCTCTGTCCCATTACTTGAGGGAATTTAGAGCGGTTACTTCACTGTTGCTTATAGGGCTTATAAGTAAAGAATGTTGTGATGACAGGACATAGAGCCAAAAGCTGTGAGTAGAAAAAAGGTGGCTGGGAATAAGCGAAGAGGAACTGATCCTTGAGACAGCTTCAGCAGGGACCTGCTCTCTCACTCGGTATTTTCACATAAAGATTGAAGACTAAGCCTAGTGCTGTCTCCTCTGGGAGAGGAGCTGTGGTGTTTTGTAGAAGAACACAGGAGTGTTCAGTGACCACCATTGTCTTGAAGCGGGTTAATTGTGGCATAACATGTGGTTGGGCACATACGCAGGTGGCCGCAGCTGTCTGAAAGCTGCAAGGACTCTGCTGGGTTGGTAGGGGGCTGCAAATGCAAAGAAACCTCAGTGTCTTCAGTGAAAGTGCTGGCATTCATCAAACAGCATCTGAGCAAGGCGTGTCCGGTTCTTGCTTGTGCGTTGTCACTGCTGCATCTGCTGCTGGAGGTGCCTGCGTGCTGGTGCTTTGGTTCTGGCTGCTCGCTTCAGGAATGCGACGTGCTGGGGCTGAGTTCTTGCATGGAGTGAACTGTCCTTGTGGGGAAGGAGCTGCTGCTGTGCTGCCCGGTGCCGCTGTTGCTTAACTGCATGTCTCGCTGTACACGTTTGTCCATCATAGTCTGGTGGTTCTAATTGCTCCTGGAGAACTTCCGCTTACTTAAACTTGTCCTCCATGACTGTTCCTTTCTCTTACACCGGTAGATTTCTGTGGTTCCTCTTGCTGTTAGTTGGCACCTAAAGCCTTCATCACAACAGCACTGAAAGGGGCTTCAGGAAAGCTGGGGACAGGGTCTTGAGCAGGTAGAGGATGAGGAGGAATGGTTTTCAGCTGAAAGAGGGGAGATTGAGATGGGGTCTTAGGAAGAAATGTTTTGCTGTGAGGGTGGGGAGGCCCTGGCCCAGGTTGCCCAGAGCAGGGGTGGCTGCCCCATCCCTGGAGGGGTTCAAGGCCAGGCTGGATGGGGCTTGGAGCCCCTGATCCAGTGGGAGGTGCCCATGGTGGAGTGGGGGTTGGAACTGCATAGGCTGTGGGGTCCCTTCCAACCCAGTGGGGCTGCACTGACAGGGTTATTTCAAAGGCAACCGGTTCACTTTATTTCTGGTTTCCTAGATGTAGAGACCTAGCAGGGTGGCTTCTAGAGAAGGGCTCAGGCTAGCTAGTCCATGGGCAATCTGAACCCGTGCCCTGCTGCACCTCCTGGGAGGCCACAGGAGAGTCTTAGTGCTTCCCGTGTCCCTTACTCGGGTGCAGAGGCAGGGCTGCTCCCAAGCTCCTCTTCTTACTCCCCGGTTTCTTGGTGCTTGAAAGGGAAGAGTAGGCCTTTCTGTGTGAAGACACCTGGCTGCTGCGGCTGCGTGCGGCTCTGTGGAGCTGGTGCCAAGCCCCCTTCCCACTAGGTTTTATTTTCTTTCAGATGCCTCTCAGCTTCATGGCAAAGGGTCCAATGCACAGCAGCGCAAGTTGTGATGCCTACAAGGAAGGGAGGTAGAGCTGGAATAAACCTGAGAGGAGCAGGTTCTGAACTTTGGATACTGGCTGTGTCTTTCCTGGTTTTCCTCACGACAACTGGAGAGACTGAACCGCAGCATTGGAGCGTTTGCTCAGAGGCCTTCAGAGCCGAGCCCCACGCAAAGGGGCGATCTTGAGCCGTGCCCTGATGAGAGAAGCGTTTTGTAGCACTGTTTTATTGCTGCTGCCCTTGATGCATTCCCTGGCACTGGCAGGAGCTAGAACCTGCACGGAGACCCGGGTGGCTTGTCTTTCTTGCAGTGAATTCCCCGCCGCCCGTGTCTCTATCTGCCAAGTACCTCCAAGTCCAGTTACCTCCGTGACTTCACAGCGGAGGGGGTGAAAGGTGCTTCTTTCTTCTGCTTTGGATTTACTTGGATCATTCTAGCACTGCCAGTGCTCTCTGAAGATGTTTGACTAATTGAAATTGTACTATAAAACTGCTACAGTTGTTTGGAGGACTTAACATTTCCTGTGTGGTGAATCTAACGAACCACTTGATGTTCCCCTCTGGAGGAGAAGGAAGACTCAAGAGATGTTTTTAGATGCAGTCATTGACTTTGAGAATTCTACTTCTTTTGGATTTTGGATTTATTTTTTTTTCTTCCTGCTCAATTTTATCCCCATTACCATCGGACGCATTGGATTGAATGGGACACTTCTCGGCATGTCACGTGTACAGGACAACGTAATTCCAGTGCCTTTTGTGGTGGAGCAAGAATGGACTAGTGACACACATTTCAGCTCTAGTTTGTGTGCTCCTCAACCCTTTTTTGATCTTTCTGTATTTAAAATGTATTCGGTTTTATTTAATAGAGCTTTTTATGGTTGCACATCAAAAAAAAAAAAAAAAAAGCTGCACTCTCTGGACTTCAGTGGTCTCTTGGTGACTGCGGACGCAGAACCAACTGCAGAAAGAGCACCAGTTCTTGTCTGAGTTTGTGCAGGCGGGTTCCAGACCCTCCCCTAAAGCCATTTTTTCCTACGGTCGTCAGCTATGATCTCTTTGGTGGGCAGAGGGAATCATCTAGATAACTCAAGGTCGCTACTGGTCGAATGGATTCCAGAGAACAATATTTCTCTCTGCAATGATTTGTGCACTAGGATCGTGTTCTCATCGCAGCTGTGAAGCGGGGACCAGCTAGAATTGATGGGGGGGGGGCTCTCTGCTTTTTTAATCTTTTAACTCTTAGACCTAAACACTTCTGAGCTTGCTCTTCGGGTCTGTGCTCGGCGAAGGGCAGGCTGTGGTTCCAGCTGAGCTGTGTTTGGTGTCCTGCTCTCCCCTCAGGGCCGAATTCTGCTGGGGTAGCGCTGACCCACACAGACTTCAGCCTTCCTTCTTGAGCTCTGGGGAAGGACACTGACATTGAGGATACCAGCAAATACCTGCTTTAGTTTTCCCCATTTCTGTTTGGATCCAAGCCGGGTTGTTTCAATCTGAGCTGACACAGAACTTCCCAAGGTCAGGGCTTTGAATTAAAAAACAAAACGAAACAAGAAAGCAGTTCAGATTTACAGTTTGTTTACAGGAAATCCCTAGGTTGTAGCAAAAGAGCCAAAGACAGAACTTGTGTTATTGAAACGAAGCACAGCGGTGGTGGATGGACTCTGAGCAGTGGATGTCACGTGGCTGAAGGCCTGATCCTGAGAGGTGCTTTGCACCTTCGACTTCCCGTGGTCACTGAAAGCGCATCGGAGCACCCGGCAGGACAGTGACTCGAGGTACCGGTTCTACTCCCTCTGTTTGCTTTCACTTGAACGCTTCTGCTGGAAAGCACCTGTGTGCGTGGCCGGAGCAGAATGCTCTCCTTCTAGGAATTTTGCGAAGCCTCTTGCCTCAGGGAAATGTTTATTTGGTGGCAATTCTGTGGGATGGTTTTTTTTTTTTTCTTTTACATGCTATAATGAGTGAGTGAATGGTAGGAGCAGGCGCAGCAAGGCAGAACCATGCAGAAACCTGGCAGCAGATGGAATCTCTGCCTTGGCGAGGCAACTCGCGATGCTTTTGTGACGGTGTGGGGAGGCGAGGCTCCCGTGGCACTTAGGGAGGGTGGCAGTTCCTTTCAGGTGTGTGAGCTGCGGTTTCCTATTCTATTTTGCTGTGTGTGTTGGGACTGTCTTGCTGAAGATGGTGGGGTTGGTGTGAAAACTGCTACTCTTGTACAGAATAACTGAATAAATTGTTTCAAAGTTTCCAAAATGCTCTTTCCCATCTCTTTACCTCTCCTTCCATGACCTCGCTTTCAAGAATTTGTCTTTCGTTTTAGATGATCACCTCGATCATCTTCTGTCTTGAGTGAGTAATGAATTATTTACTGTTTTCACTAAAGTCTCAGATGTGGTAAGTGAACTGCTCCATTTCTAGCCACGGTGGGGGCATGTTCTTGTTCTGTGTGCTGCTGCTTGAAGTGGACATCTATCTGCTGGAAAGAACTTGTGGGGCCTGGACCCTGGAGCGATGGTGTGATCCTGCAGGCTCCTTTCACTCGCAAAGGTGAGCAAATTGTGTTAATCCATGATGGATACACAGAGGATGCTTCTGGCTGCTTTTGCTGCTGTTACTGGGGTTCATGAATTCAGGAGAAAGGATCTCAACGTGCTGTATGTGTGGAAGCCCCTGGTACATCCCAGGGTAATTCCCTGTTCTCCTGCAGCTGCAGACCCTGTTTTGTTAGTTCACTCCCATCTAAAGCTGCTAATTTAGTCCCAGCTCCAATCTGCTCCAGGAGTTCCCTTCATGAAAAAGAGTTAAAATGAACAGTCCTATTTTTTCAACTTTGACTCTGAAATGGCATCTTTCATAGAATCATAGAATCACCAGGCTGGAAGAGACCCACTGGATCATCGAGTCCAACCATTCCCATCAATCACTAACCCATGTCCCTCAGCACCTCGTCCACCCGTCCCTTAAACCCCTCCAGGGAAGGTGAATCAACCCCCTCCCTGGGCAGCCTCTGCCACTGCCCAGTGACCCTTTGTGTNTCAACATCCTTCTTGTGCTGAGGGGCCCACAACTGACCCCAGGATTCGAGGAGCGGCCTCACCAGTGCTGAGTACAGAGGGAGAAGAACCTCCCTGGACCTGCTGGTTACACTGTTTCTAATCCAAGCCAAGATGCCCTTGGCCTTCTTGGCCACCTGGGCCACTGCTGGCTCATGTTCAGTCGCTGTCACCAACACCCCCAGGTCCTTCTCCTCCAGGCACTTTCCAGCCAGACTTCTCCTAGTCTGTAGCTGTTCAGGGTTGTTGTGCCCCAAGGGCAGGACCCACCATTTGGCCGTGTTAAACCTCCTGCCATTGGACTCAGCCCAGCTGAGCCCATCTTTCTGCAAAGCTGAAGAGACTGCCCTAATCAATAAAGAAAAAAACCACCTCCTGATTGGAACCACTGCATTTTTATTTTGTACTATAAATAGAATTCCCCTCTATTTCCCATTCCCTTACACAAGTAAATGAAACCTTTAGCTGCATGTAACTCCATCCAGTAAAATATCAGCACAGGTGGCTTTTAGCCGTGAGGTAAGCTAGCGGTGTTCGGAGGGCACTCTGCGCTCGCTTACGGTTGCATGCTTGACGCTACCCTCTTGTGTTTGGCAACGCCGCCATCCCTTCACGTTCTTCTTGGTGACCTCTGTGGTGGATGAAAGCTCCTCTTGGATCTGTCGAATGGCATCTGCTTCACTCTTCCCCAGCAGCGCAGGGTGAACCGAACGGTGCTCGGGTGTTACTGCAGTGATACTGAGCGGAGATGCGTAGCGCAACTTTTGTTTTTACAGAGCTGGTTTTCTCAGAGGACGTTCCCATCGCTTAGTTGTTCGTGATATCAACGTGCAGCTGACTTAACCACACCCTGCTGGTCCCCTCGGAGTCATCTTGACCTTCAGTCTCTCTCATGACTGCGGTTATACAGCTTTTAATGAGACTACATGAATATATGTTGAGGAAACTGTGGGTTCTACTGAGTCTTTGGTCTTCAGGTACGTCACTGTCCTGAGGCTTTTTGTCTTGTTTTTTTGTTAGGCTGGTTGATTAGGTGGAGATGAGGTTCTCCTGAGTCTTTGGTCTTCAGGTACTTCGCTACCCTGAGGCTTTTTGTCTTGGTTTTCGTTAGGTCGGGTGATTAGGTGGAGATGAGGAGAGGGAGAAGGTTTTGCTGTAGTCCTGACACGTTCCCCACGGCCGTTGGTGCTTTTCTGCGGTGTGTGACAGCAAGCAGCGTGGCTTCGTAGCGTGGCTGGGGCGGAGAGTCTAGCATTTCAGAAGATGCGAAGGAGGGCAAGGACTTGCAGTAATCTGTAGTTAACGAGTGGCGCAGCTCTGATTGGCAGCTCTTAAGAAAAGTTTCTAAAGTGGAGGGAGTGTGTTGTAATTGCTTCCGGACACCAAGACCGCCAACTCCTGGATCGACATCTCCTTGTTGAGGTAACTGTTGTACTGGGCCGTGGTTAGCCTTCCGCTCTTCAAGGCGTCCTCGATCGAGAACTCTCTGCCAGATTTCCTGTCAAGGATCACGGACGATTCCCCGTTGGGACCCTTTATTGAGATCTCCTCCCAGTCACATTCCTGGCTTTTCAGTTTGACAAACAGGCTCCACTCGATGAGGCCGAAGACGTGAGCTTCCTCTGGAGACATTTCCTTTCCTGTGTCGGGGTCGATGACCACAATGGAGCGCCGCAGGTGGTTCTCTCTCTGTTCCCTCTTGATAGCCACTGTCTTGAGGCGGTTCTGGAGTTGCTCGATCTCCGTGTCTTTTTCTCTGGATAACTGCTTCAGATCATTTAACTCTCTCTCCAAAGCCTGGAATCTGGAGTCCAGGTTTATTCCGCTGTCCACGTGGCTCATGTTCCTCAGATCCCGAGCTTCTGTTGCAGTGAGTTCAATCTCTGACTGCAGTCTCCTTGTTTCCATCAGCAGGTTCTGTTTCTCGAGGTGCAGTTTGTGGTTTTCCTCCCTTAACAAGTCTAGCTCCTTCGATGACTTGGAGTTGTTGAATTCCACCTCGGACAGCCTGGTTTCAAGCTGGTTGATATCTGCATCTAACTCCTTCTTACGCCTACTTTCTTCTTCCAGATTGCTCTTCAGCTTTTGAATCTCATACTCCGTGTCTCCTTTGTCCACTTGGACGCTTTCTGAAAAGACGACTTTCTCTTTAACCTCCATCTTCTCCAAAGAAAGGAGCTTCTTCCTTAGGGCTTCCAGTTCAGTTTGCAAGACTTGTCTCCGGTGCTTCTCTTCTTCTAGCTCCAGCTTGAGGAGGGAGTGCTCCTTCTCTTGCTGGGGATCTTGCTGGAGGATCACTTTCTGTTTCACAGTCACTCGTTCTGTTGTCTGCCTCTCCTGTTCTTCCAGCTCATTCAGCCTAATCTTCAGCTTCTGCACCTCCAGTTCAGCCTCCCTGCGGGCTTGTCTCTCTTTCTCGAGCTCTTCTAGCTGACGCTCCAGCTCAGACCGTCTCCTCTGCAGCTTACGCAGTTCTTCACGGAGGGAATCGATTTGCTTCAGCTCGCTCTCTATGCTCTGAGAGAAGGAGCTGACTTCGGCTTTCAAGGCAGGATCTTGCTCGTACTTCACTACTTCCTGCTGGACAACTTTCTCCTTCACCTGGCAAAGTTCTTCCTCCTTCTGTCTCACTTTCTCTTCTTGGAGTAGCCGCTCCCTCTCCAGGTCGATGTGTTTAATCTGTTCATCTGCTAGCTGCACTCTCAGAGATTCTACCTCCTCTCTCGTCTTGGGATCTTCCCGAAATTGCAGAATTTCTTGAACAACTTCCTTCATCTGCACTTGAGGTTTGGTATCTTTCAAAGCTTGTATCTCTTGTTTCAACTGGTAGATCTCGAGGTCAGCTCTTTCAATCGCTCCTGTCCTCTCGATGATTTCCTCACGGAGTCGCTGTAGCTCCTTTTCAGTTTCCGGATCATTTTTATACTTGATGACCTCCTTAATGACTTCTTTGACTTCTACCAGTGGCCCTCTGTTCCTCAGAGCAGCCAACTCATTCTGGCAGCTCTTCAGCTGTTCGTCGCTGCCTCGGTATCTCCTCTCCTGCTCGACCAGCTCCAAACGCAGGTTGGCAACTTCATTTTCAGCCTTAGGATCTGGGCGCACGATCTCGCGTACTTTCTCCTGGACGACCACCTTGGCATTCTCTTCCTCCAGCAGCTGGATCTTCCTGAGGAGCTCGGCCTTTTCTCGTTCGTTGGAGCGACCCTTGGACTTCTCATCTTCGTACTGGCGCCGGAGCTCATTCACCTCCCTCTCAATGGCCACGTCTTTTTCTACTTTCAGCACCTCCTTGACGGTAATTTTGCCCTCAGTGATGGCTCGTTCCTTCTCAAGGCGTTTCAGCTTATCCTGGAGGAAGCTGAGCTCTTCTTCGTGCTTCTGCCGAAGGGCAGTCTCCCTCTGCTTGTTCTCTTGCAACCTCTGGAACTCCATCTCCAGCTGGGGATCGTTCTGCAGCTTCAGCACTTCCTTCTCTGTTATCCTCTCCTGCTCTTTGTTCTTCTCGCTGGACAGCACAGCAATTTGTTGGCGTAAAAGGACGACTTCGTTTTCTCTGGTTCCTTCCTGCCTCCTGAGCTCTTCCAATTCTTCTTTGAGCTTCAGGATTTCATTAGCTTGAGCCTTATCTTGCTCAATACGCAGTACCTCTTTCACTATATACTCCTGCCCTCCCTCCCTCTTCTCGCGCTCCAAAATGCGTAGCCTCATTTTGAGAGCCTCCAGCTCCTCCTGTAGCACTTGGTTCTTGCGCTGCTCTTCTGCAAGGTTCTGCTGCAGTTTGTGGAAACTCTCCTCCAGCTGAGGGTCGGGCACTTTCTTCACCAGTTCTTTCTTCACAACCGTCTCCTGGGGCTTCTGGTTTTGCAGGTGGACAATGTTGTTCTGAATGGCCTTGATCTCCGCTTCCAGTTGCTGCCGGCGCTGAGTCTCATCCTCAAGCTCTTTCTTCAGCTTCCACACTTCTTCCACAGGCCTTGCAGATTTTTCAGTCTGGAAAGAGTCTTGTGTCACTTGGATCTCTGGTTGCTGTTTTTAAAAAAAAAAAACATACAGTGAAAAAACCCCATATAATCCCATTTCTGGTGCTTGTTTTCAAGGCCTCCTGCTACAAAACGACAGGAGGAAGAGGAGGAGCTTCGTTCATGGTGGTTTCCTACTGCAAATGCTGAGCAGGGGATGGGGGATTTGCAAACAGGCTGCTCTTTAACTGCTCTGTGGATCCCCAGCCTGTGAAATGCTTTCTGTGGTGTCTGTTGCTGTCAGAACGAAGTTTTTAGTCATGAGGGACACTAATTCTAGTGTGGCTTTGGCAAAAGAAGTGTTAAAAATGATGCGGAGCTTCCTAGGGTGAGCAGGAGATGGGGATGGGAAAGACAGAGGGGTTTTCCATCTGATTTGTGTTTTCTGATGAATGATTTGGGGGACGTGAAACACTAGCTAGTAGGTTTTTTTTTTCCCAGTTCAACTCGTAGGAAAGGCACCCGTGGATATTCTCTACGTGACTGTCCTTCCAGTATCACGTTACTCCTGCTTACCTGCCGCAGGAGGCTCTGAGCAAACTCCAGATTCTGCAGCCTCTGTTTATTCACAGCATTTACTTCGGTGAACTTGGCTGCCAACACAGCTTCCTACAGAAGAAAAGCGTTTTGAGAAAAGGCAGTGGGACCAGAGGTGCTTGGTCAAGAGTTGCTGCATAGAAACCATGGGCAGGCCCTACAGAAATAACCCTGAGTGCTGTTTCAAACACCTTCTATGTAGGTGACCTGCCAGGCTCCAGGGGAGAAGGAGCAATTCTCATGCACTCATGTGCCCACGGTCATGGTGTTCATCTACTCAAAATGTGCAAAAAGGGATGCAGCTGAGGAAGAAGCAGGTGGACCCTCCGGTGAGTTTAACCCAAGTAACGAACAGCTCCTGCCTAACTAAGTAGCCTGTGGCCTGGTTTTGCTGTCAGTGTTTCTATCCAGCAAGCAGTCTTCAGTGGGGAAATCTCACTTGCTGGTCTTGGGAGAGGAAAAATGTCAGGATTTTGGCTTTTCACCCCTATCCCTCTTCCAGAAGGCAAGTGCTTCGTCCAGTATTTTCCCTTTCTCATTCATAGAATCATAGAATCGCCAGGTTGGAAGAGACCCATGTCCCTCAGCGCCTTGTCCACCCATCCCTTAAACCCCTCCAGGGAAAGTGACTCAACCCCCTCCCTGGGCAGCCTCTGACACTGCCCAGTGACCCTTTCTGTGAAATTTTTTTTTTTAATGTTCAGCCTGAACCTCCCGTGGTGGAACTTGAGGCTCTGGTCAGCCTCGTCCAAAAAAAATCATGAGTTAAGAGTGATGAATAACCCCTTTCTCCTCTGTTTCTCTGCCCTCCCCTGCAGTCCCCTCTGGGATCAAGAGCAACTACGCTGCTTGCAGAATCCGCATTGGTCCTACAAGCTGTCAGCTGCTCTCCCTCGCCCTGATTTACCTCCTCTTTCACTTTGGCAGCTGGAGACTGCAGCCTGGGCTTCTTGCTCATGTACCCATTCCGGCCGTTCTCTAGGTCAAGGATGGACCGTAGCTTCTCTGCTTCCAACTCGTAGTCCTGTGGGAAGAAGTTTCCAGGGAGAAAGTGAGATGATTGGGCCCCCTTCATGCACAAATCCCTCCTAAGGCTTTAATGACTTCTTCCCTTGACCTGGACATTAGGTGAGTTCCAAAGGTGGTGGCACATGGAGAATTGTTGGTAGGATGTCCCAGCAGGCTTGGAGTGGAAACTCTCCTTTCATGGGTAATAAACCTGAGCCAGTTGTCATGCTAATAACCTGGTTTTTAGCTTATCAGCTGACTGAGAAAGGCACTAGGCTTTCTTTAGGTGGCTCCTTGGAGGATGGAGGTGATTCTCCCTCTCTGCTCTGCCCTGGTGAGACCCTCCTGCCGTGGGGCATCCAGCTCTGGAGTCGTCAGTACAGAAAACACAAGGACGTGCTCAAGTGGGTCCTGAGGAGGCCACAAAGATGATCGAATGGATGGAACAGCTCTGCTATGAGGACAGGCTGAGAGCATTGAGGTTGTTCAGCCTGGAGAAGAGAAAGCTCTGGGGAGACCTTAGAGCAGCCTTCTAGTACCTAAAGGTACAACAGGAATGATGGGAACAGACTTTTTAGCAGGGCTTGTGGTGATAAGATATGGAGAAATGGATTTAAACTAGAAAAGGGTAGATTCAGCCTAGAAATAAGGAAGAAATGAGGGTGATGAGACAGTGGACCAGGCTGTCTAGAGAGTTGGGGGGATGCCTCATCCCTGGCAGTGTTCCAGGGCAGGTTAGATGGGGCTCTGGGCAACCCAATGGGGTGGGAGGTGTCCCTGCAAGGCGTTGGGCTGGACTGGATGGGCTTTAAAGGCCTCTTCCCACCCAAACCATTCCGAGTCTCCATTAAAGTTCTCCCAGTGGCAGAATTGCAGTCCTCACCTTCACCGCCTGCTGGTATTGCTGAGCTGTGGCGGAGACCTTCTGTACCTCCTGTTCCTTGCTTGCAATGTCACTGAGGAGTGCCTGGCGCACAGAGAGACACGTGTCAGGAGGAACACAACATCCAGGCACACTGCTCACCCTTTTTAAGGGCTGCCATTAAAATCACAGCACTGAGAATTGCAGCCTCCCTGAGCTGCCCTGCTGTATGGGAACAAGGCACACGGGCAGCAACGGGACCTTAGAGCAGAAAAATGAAGCAAGCTAAGAAATATTTATAAAATATTTGTGTGCTTTGTTCAGGTGGTATCTGAATTCTATTCCTTATCTTTTAGTGGTGCTCCTCCCCTACTCCTGGAGCCCAGGGCACTCTCAGAAAGAATTACCGTTTGGCTCTTCAGCTTCATTTCCACTTGCTGGATGTTGTCAGTCTCCTGCGGCTCATAGTTGGGAATGTTGCACAGGAACTGGTTCACTTTGTCGTAGTTGGTGCGGTAGTTGGAATAGGCAGTTTTTGCTTTCTGCAGGGTCTGCGTCCTGTAGGGGAAAAGCAGCTCAGCTTCAGTGCTGCACGTCCTCTGCAAATGCCTCTGAACCCGCCCCCTGCTTCCACTGCTCCCTAAAGACACAGATTTCAGCCAGAGTCGTTCTCTTGCTAAAGTCCCCGTCTCTGTTGCAAGAGCATTTAATCCTAAAGGCTGTCTAGCTCTGACCAGCCAGCGCATGCCAGGAACCTCTCTCCCTTCCTAGAAACTCTTCTGCAACTGCCCATTCCCATGATGGTGTTGTGCCTCTTCCAGATTCAGCGTGGTTCCAGCTCCATGGTAAATATTCCAGCTCTCCATGCTGGTTCTGTCCTAGCTGGATCCTATCATCTGGGCCCCTCAGCACAAGAAGGATGTTGAGGCTCTGGAGCGAGTGCAGACAAGAGCAACGAAGCTGGTGAAGGGGCTGGAGAACAGGCCTGATGAGGAACAGCTGAGAGAGCTGGGGGTGTTTATCGTGGAGAAGAGGAGGCTAAGGGGAGAGCTCATTGCTCTCTGCAACTCCCTGAGTGGAGGTTGTGGAGAAGAGGGAGCTGGGCTCTTCTCCCAAGTGCCAGGGGACAGGACGAGAGGGAATGGCCTCAAACTGCAGCAGGGGAGGTTTAGGCTGGACATTAGGAAAAAAAATTTCACATAAAGGGTCATTGGGCAGTGTTAGAGGCTGTCCAAGGAGGGGGTTGAGTCTCCTTCCCTGGAGGGGTTTAAGGGACGGGTGGATGAGGTGCTGAGGGACATGGTTTAGTGATTGATGCGAATGGTTGGACTTGATGATCTGATGAGTCTCTTCCAACCTGGTTATTCTACGACTCTATGATTCTGTCTTACCTATGGTCAATTTGTTTGTTGAGGTTGTTGAAGCGCTGGTTGAGTTTGTAGAGCTCGGCTTCCTGCCGTTCAATGTCCGGGCAGTGCTCCTGGAATTTGCTGGCCAGGGTGTTGGAGCACGTCTTCGTCCTTAGCAAGTTTTGCTCTGCTTCATTGAGCAGGAACCTTTTGGACTGAAGCTCACTGCCCATGGCCTGTGGAAAAAGCAACACAGAGATTCTCCACGGTGACACACGTCCCAGGCTTTTATCACTGTTCCCCATCAACTCCAGCTGCTGCACTGGAGCTGCAGAGGATGCTGTGAGTTATGGAGAAGAGCAGGTTAGAGGCTTGCATCGTAAGCACAGCCTGTCTGGTAAACCTGAGGGGGAGAAAAGCTCTCTCTTGCTCCCTTCTCTATCTGTTTATCTTTAAACACAAGCATACTCTGTGCAAAATATTTGGTGCTCCTCATGCAAGCCTTAAACCCTGTTCCTGCCAGCGCAACAACTCCAGAAAGAATTTTTGCACGCTAGTCTGAACTTGAGGACCTGATAGGAAAGCTGAAGGAGGACAGAAAATTCCAGCCTAGCCAGTTCTTGGCTTCGGTCAGTGGTTTTCCTAGCGATAACTGTGCTCAAAGCCTTGCTCTCTGTCAGGTATCAGCCTCTGCAGTGCTTTTCCCAGACTGTTTTGTCCACTACTTCTCCATTTACCCTTTCATCAGGTCATTTGCTTTCTGGTTTGGGATGGCAACGGGTGGGGATCGTGGAGGTTAACGCAGAGCTTTGTCTCCAGCAGGGGAAACTCCCTTTACCAACTGTTCCAGCTCATGAATGGAGCAGCAATTGCCTCAGCTTTTGGAAAACCATTTTGTATGTGGAGCGTGTCAACAGGGGTACAGGTCTTGGCCTGGAGGAACCACTCACCAGCAGCTCCTCTTTCTTGCGGTCCACCACCTGCAAATCCTCTGGCACCGTGTCATCTATGACCAGTTTGTTCTCATAGGTTGACAGCAGGTCTCGGCCTTGTTGGAGGCTCCTCTCGAGGTGCATGGCGACCTCAACTCTGTATGGGCAGACAGGAAAGGTGTTCAGGCTGTTTATCTCCCCTAGGACCCTGCGCTACGCCGGGCTCGAGCCGTGACTTACTTCTCCTGGGCAGCACTAAGCAGCTGGACTACGCGCTCGTACTTCTTGTTGGTGTTCTCCACCTTGCTCTTGACCAAGGTGGCGCTGCCAGTGTTTGGCACGGATTCAATGAAGACCTCACACTCCTGGATCTTCCTCGTTTTCTCGGGTTCGATGCGACGGACCTCATTGGTGATGTTCTGCAGTAGGAATAAACACTTTCTAGCAACAGAACTAGGGCTTTATGTCTAGAAAGAAACTGCCCAGCGTGAGAGGGGAGGCTGGGGCTGAGGGCCTGTGTTTGACAGCAGGTGCCTCTCAGCCCTGTAGGGCACAGAAGGATATTTTGTGTTGATTTTCTGTTGACTGATGTCTCTTCCCTGAGCAGGGAAGCTCTGGTTGGTTACCACCATCTCTAGCTCTGTCAGAAACGTGCTGAACTCAGCTGGGCTGCTGGGCTCTGCAGCCTGACAGAGGAATTCTCGCCTGGGCATCGACGTGCTGCAGGCAGTCGGAGCAATTTACTTTCCCTTGTGGTGGCACCTGAATTTTGACACAGCCCTTGGCAGGTGATGTAAGGAGGACCTGAACTTCCTCCTAAACCATGTGAGCTTTTGTGGCACAGATCCTGGCTTAATTAGGGGTCTGAAGGAGAGGAAAGGAATGGGATGCTACCAGCACTGGAGTTTAGCAGAGCAGGTCCACAAGGAGACACTGTGCCCTGGGCCGTGTTTTCCTGCTCCTTTCTGAGCTGGTGGTAGTGCTGGCAACTAAGTAAACTCCCTGCTGTGCTCAGAATATGGGTAGGAGCAGAACTTGAGGGCTTCACTCTCTTCCTCACAGCCCACGCTCTGCAGCTATCGCCTTTTTCCCATTTGAACCTTTCTGTGACTGAGCTGCGCCAGCAGCAGGGCGAAGGGTTTTGGATTCTAAGGCTGTTTAAAGGGCTGCTCCCCATCTTCACTGGAAGAAGCAGCCAGCTGTAAGCATCACTCCATGCCCGCATGCTCCTGGCCTCAGGGAACGCTTACAGCCCCCAGCATAATGGAGACCAGCCTGGAATCTCCACCGGGAGCGTGGTCCCTGTATGGCACCTCTGTCTGCCCCTCCAGCCCTGTACCTTCAGGTCCTTGGAGCGCTCGGTGCTGTCCTGCACAGCCCGACTCTGCTCCAGTGGCGGACGGAGGTTTGCCGTTATTGCCTTCTCCTGCTTGTCCAGGTCGCTGTTCACTTTCTCCAGCCCTGCCAGAAGCTGGCGCCCCCGAACTGATGCGGCATCTGGATAATGTAGGGGGGGGACTAAGTTAGAGCTAAGTTAGAGTCTGGGCCCAGTCCCACTGGTGAGTGCAAAGCCTGCATCCCTCTCCACTCCCCATGCCCTGGCTGCTCTGCCCATGCCAATGCCATTGTCCCTGGCACCCCGGNCCCAAGTGACAGGGGACAGGAAGAGAGGGAATGGCCTCAAACTCCACCAGGGGAGGGTCAGGCTGAACATTAGGAGGAAATTTTTCACAGAAAGGGTCACTGGACCCTGTCAGAGGCTGCCCAGGGAGGGGGTTAAGTCACCTTCCCTGGAGGGGTTTAAGGGACAGGTGGACGAGGTGCTGAGGGACATGGGTTAGTGATTAATGGGAATGGTTGGACTCGATGATCTAGTGGGTCTCTTCCAACCTGGTTATTCTATGATTCTATGGTTCTTAGGACATGGGAAGCTCTTGGTGACACCTCCCCTACCATTAGCCACCACCAAAGATTAAGGCTCCAGTAGTGCTTTAGTTCCAGAGCCGCACCTCCAATGCTGTCTGCCTTCAGCCCCTCGTAGCGCTGCTGGAGGACGTTCTTGCAGTTGGCCGTCTTCTCCTTCACGGTCACATAGTGTCGGGCAATTCTGTGAAACAGGACAATGTGGGTGTGAGGTTGGTATCCATCACCTTCCACTGCCCCTCACGGTGCTGCTCTCGGAGGGCAGCGCAGCTCTGCAGGGCTGAACCCTCCCAGCAGCCAGGAGGCAAGTGGGGGGGAGGCGCCTTCACCCCACGTTGGCAAAGGGGGTAGAGCGATGTCTTCACCAGAGGGGTGAAAGCAGCAGAGAGGGAACAAAGGCAGCGCCCTGCCTGCTGAGGGAGGGATGCTCAGCTTCCCCCCAGAGGAGAGGGATCCTGGATGGCTCTGAGCTGGCCTGACGTCGCCAGGTGACACCTTGTGAGCCAGCAGGAGGGTGCAGGAACCCCTCCTGGAGGGAATTCCAGCAGGCACAAGCTTTGCCTGGGGCTGGTGAAGGCAAGGGCAGAGGCTGCTGGGGCAGGGGGAGGCTCTGGCCCAAGAGGCTGGTGAACACCTACTGGTCCGCCAGGGCTATGGCTTCTGCATCAGGCGGGGGGACCATAAAGCAGACCCCGGGGGCGCTGATCTTGTTTCCTGAGCTGTCTGCCACTTCCCAAACGTCTCCGCTGTTCTTCTGCAGGGTGTAGTGGGCTCCTCGGCTTATCTGGCCCTGGGGGACAGGAACCGGTCACAGCAACAGGTCAGGAACCACCACCCGCCCCTTCGCTTGCGGCGAAGCAGAACTGGCAGAAAACCCGCTCCCCCCTCTCTGCACCCTCTCTCTCTCTGCACCCTCTCTCTCTCTGCACCCTCTCGCTTCTCCCAGCGTCTGCTGCTTGCTGACATCCCATGCGCCTGCTCCTCCCTTCCCTGAGCCTCCAGGTATGCAGCCAAACCTCCTCTTGCAACAACCGCAGCAAGCAAATTCCCACTAGGGCAGAGACGAGAAGGCGTTTCCGAGGCTCCGCTCTGGCTTTCCTTTTCGGAGATGGGAAGGCAGCTGAGTCAGCCTCGAGCTGTTTGCTCCTCTCCAGCCCCTTGCTCCTCCCACGGTGTCTCTCGGCTTCGCTGTCCCATCCCTTTGCTCAACTACTCGGCCCTGCAAAGCCTGGTGCCCTGATGGCAGGTGGGGGGAGATGCAGATGTGCTTGCTGGGACTGCTCTGGTGATGGTGGGTGAGGTTCTTTGATCAGAAACATGCCTGGACATCTTCGCTGTCTGCAGGGTGGACGGCAGCTGCGTTTCCCCCCAGACCCCTCCTGCCCTGCTCCCCCTGAGCTCTAAAACCTGGTCCCACCAGAGCACGACTTCCACCTTGTCCCTGCCCATCACTGCTGGGGCACTGGCAGAACCTTCTTCCCTGGGTGCCTCTCCCATCCCCAATGCCCCCAGATGAGATGGTTCCCAGGAGCACCTCTCGTGGGCCAAGGCAGACGTTACCTGCTCGCCTTCGTACTCGCAGAGAGCCTCCACGGGGATGGGCTGCAGTGGCATCTCGCGGCGGTAGCGCAAGGGCAGGACGTGCTGGCTGCGCTCCTGCAGGGACTTCACCACCGCCTCGTATTTGTCCAATGCCTTCTCCTGGTCCTAGCACGGGGGAACAACCCACTGAACACAGTGACAGAGAGTCCCTGGTGGATGGTCCACAGCTGCCTGGCTGCATGTTGGTGGATAACCCTGCTCCCTACTGTCAGCTCTAATTCAAGAGCCCTGTGTAAAGGCTCTTTAGATACTAAACTGGGTGGAAGCTGGATCTGCTGGAGGGTCGGGAGGCTCCAAAGGGATCTGAACAGGCTGGATCACTGGGCTGAGACCAGTGGGATGAGGGTTAACAAGGCCAAATGGCGGGTCCTGCACTTGGGGCACAACAAGCCTGAACANCTTCCCTGGAGTTGTTTAAAAGAGGGATCAATGAGGTGCTGAGGGACGTGGTTTAATATTTGATAGGAATAGTTGGACTCAATGATCCAGTGGATCCTTTCCAATGTGGTGATTCTATGATTCTAAGGCTGCCCATTGGTTGCTCTGTCTCTAGCTGTGCAGGTGGGGATCCATCCCATAATGTTTGAGTGGGATGAGGCAGGCAGGAGGAAAGGCCCAGCTCTCGGGAAGAGCTGTCAGCTGTCTCAGGACACGTGCACCAGCTGGGCCAGCCGCAGCATGCAGGAGCTTGGGCTGGGTTGGAGCCTCGGCTCAGCACAGCCCTTCCCAGGTGGGCGATCGCACAGCCCAGCTCGGCAGCACAGCAAGTTCCACGGTCTCCTTGGCAGCAGGTCTAATTAGGCTCCTGCCCTTAATGAGCACTAACTCAATGAGAGAACAAATAAAAACCAGCCCAGTGAGCAATTGTGTTGCTAGGGGAGAGGCAACCTCTAGCTGGAGGGGAAGGAAGATGCAGATGAAAGGGAGGCAGCAGCATGGTCTTGCCACTTGCCATGGTGGAAGCTTGCTCTGGCCGGGACGGATGCCCCTCCAGGAGTGTCAGAGAGATACCGGCTCCTGCGCTGCCTTCCCTTCGGTCCTGCCTGCACCAATACTCACATCCAACTCCCGGAGAAGAGACTCGAGCTGGTATCTGTCCTTGAACTCTGGGCTGAATTTTTGGTCCAGGTCTGTATCCACCTTCTTCAAGAGCTCCTGGGCATCTTTAGCATCTTTCTGAAACTGCAGAAAGGCCAAGTCTCTTGTGAGAGAGGGCCCTGCTGAAACCCGAAGCAGACCCACTCCAGAACCCTGGTCTTGGACACCGGGAGCAGTGATGGACATCTGAGCACTCAGAAGCGCAGGGAAAAAGGCAAGGAATTGCGATATCCTGTTCTCGATACAGTAGAGACAGGGCAAAACCAGCCAGGGGTAGCTTATTCCAGTGGTCTTCTCCTGTGGAGCTGTCTAATCCCAGCTTTCCCCACCCTCAGTTTTGTTTCACTTGGACAGCATCAGGATGGTGTGTGGTGTCTCCTTTGCCAGAGCCACGGAGCAGGCAGAGCTGAGCCTTTCCCCATGCAAACCACCCTCCGGGGCAGTTATTCTGGCAGTTCCCCACAAAAGGCACTGCCTGGGCTGGGCACCTGAGTTCAGCTTTGGCAACAGACTCATCACTTCATCAACACGCCCAGGCTGTGGGAAAGGAATCCAGCCCAACCTGCTCTCCCGCAGAACCTCCCCGGCTGTCGGATGCAATTTATCCAGCAGACATCTGTCTGCCAAGCTCAGCTGGGGTGCTGAGCCCCTGCTCAGGGCTCCCCGGGGGGACAGCTCTGCTTGCCACAGGTGTAATTTCCCCACTCAGACCTGTTCTGCTGCGAGGAGCATGCGAGGTCTCCCTATGCCTTGTCTAGGGGGTGAGGGACCTCTGTAAGATCCCTCTGCTGTCCTGGGGACGAGGATGCCCACACTGGATGGTGGCTTTTGAACCTTGGCATGGGAGCAAATGCTTTCTGCAAATTAAACTTTGGCCAAGCAATTACTGTGTATGGTGCTTGAGCAATTATGACTTGTGTTACCAGCTCAAAGTGATCCTCCTAGCCTTAAAAGTCCTTTAGACTAAAATACTAAATCTCTTCTATTTTTCCTGAGCAGAAGGAGCTTCTGTGTTTGCTGGGGTCTCCCAGCTCCTACTTTCTGGGTTATGCACAGAAAACAGTGACTTGCTGCTCTGGGAATCTGGTACCTTGTGGAAGTCCTCCATGAACTTCAGGTGGCTCTCCTCACAGATCAGCAGGTTGAGGTACTCCTTCCAGTCGGCGTGCACTGCCTCAATGTGAGCCTGTGACACAGGAGAGGGAGGTGGATGTTAGCAAGACGCCCCACGCTCGCAGTGAGCCTGGGCTGCCCCTCACAAAAGTACATGTTTCCCTCTTTCCCTCTTCCCTCAGTCCTTGTCTGAAGCCACCCAGATGCTCAGGTCAAAGCTAGGATGGGAATATTGGAGAGCAAGCCCAAAGCTGAGATGCTCCCGTGGCAGCTTGGGGGTGGCAAATCCTGTGGCCTTGTGTCCATCTTCCCATCCAAGGTGGCATTTGCCACCAGAATTTATCGCCACAGGAATAAGGGAGACGGGACACGCTCCTGAGGTTTATCTCTGCTCCTTCAATGGTGTTTACACACTTGCAGGTGAATGAGATTTTTATTTCCGCTTGGTATCCCAGGAAGTAAAGTCAAAAGTTGTGTTGGCACCGGGTCCCACCCTGGAGAGGGGCTGGACAAGTCCTTGGAGCACCAGGGTGGGTAGGGGAGCTGGAGTTGATCCCTTGGCGCTCACCTCGATGGCGTTTTTCCCAGGGTGATTCTGGGCAAGCAGCTGATCTCCGTCCGCATGTAGCTTGTTGATGGCTTCCTCCTTCTCCTCCAGCTTCCGATGGATGAAGTTCTGCATGGAGAGAGGCAAGACAGTGATCCTTGTGCATATAGAGGGAGCCTGGCTGCATACTGAGTTGCTCTGAAAGGGCTTGAACAGCTCCACAAGAGCATAATTGTGAAGCAGCTTTTGCTTTTCCTTCCCTTGCAGATGTTGCCAAAGATATGACTATTGCAAGTGAACGCTGGGATGAGGGAGAGGAGAATGAGGAAGCCGTCTCACTGTGTTACTTTGAGTAGGAGATAAGGATTAACCTTACTATCTACATGCTATCAACCGTACATCTCAAAACCAGGTCGTGATGGAGCAGGGGAAACTGAGGCACAGGGAAGGGATGCTTTCTGCTCTGGTGCAACCCTGAGCCTGCTCCCCTAGCTCCGTGCCCATCTCCCTTCCNAGTGTCAGAGGCTGCCCAGGGAGGTGGTTGATTCACTTTCCCTGGAGGTGTTTAAGGGACGGGTGAATGAGGTGCTGAGGGACATGGTTTAGTGTTTGATGGGAATGGTTGGACTTGATGATCCAGTGGGTCTTTTCCAACCTGGTGATTTTATGATCCTATGAAAACACGGAACCGGCACAGGGCCAGGCTGCAGGGCAGCACGCACAAACCTCATACTGGCGGCGCCGGCTGGGGTAGTCCAGGTTGTGGTCGCTCCAGTCGTAATGGGTCCTGTCCTTTGCCTGCTGATCCAGCCAGTAGAGCTTGTTGGTGCAGCGCTGCATGTAGTCCTGCAGGGAATTCAGATCCTGCTGCCGCTGCTGGGAGCTGGCCTGGGAAGGGTCAGAGTGGAGAGTTCAGCCCCAAGCTCCTCATCACAGGTCCCCTCGGGGTGCCTGGCCACCCTAGCAAGGAACCCCTGCCGAAGGATCTCTGAGGTCTCTTACCAGCAGTTTCTGGTATTTGGCTTGGAAGTCGCTCGTGTATTCCTGGTGACAGAGGAGAAGAAAGGCAAGAATTAGGAGGATGTCTCCAGAGAGTGGTGGGCTGGATGGGATTATGGGATTTGCTTCATTGTAAAAGCTAGAGTTGATGTACAATGCTCAGCTTCAAGGTTAGGAGCGGATCTGGGCAACCACCCAACCTGGTCCAGGCTGTAGGAGCCTGGATGATGCCCTCGCCTTCATCAGTAGCTCAGAACGGGGCTGAGCCCACGGGGCGGCAGGGAGAGGGGCAGGAGAGCTGACCTTGGTGCCTCCCTTGGTGATGTGTGGGCCGATGGCCATGACCTCGTTGTGGAAGATGTTGTGCTCTTCTACTTGGCTGTTGACCAGCGGCAGGTCCGTCCCAAAGCTCTTGCTGTTTAACGTGTCCTGTGGGGCACAGGAGTGGAGGTTAGCAACAGGGAACCTCCTCCTGAAGGTGGACACGGAGCTGGGATCGTTCAGCATCCTGTGGGTGCTCCAGGGCCCCTGGATGAAGGCGGCTGTGCCAGGTGATGGCCAAGGAAAGGCCAGTTAGGGGGTTTTAACTGTCTTGTGGCTGGAAGAGTGCAGTGCTGGGATAAAATGAAGAGGAAGGGCCACAGAATAAAGGCCAAAGAAGGTGGTGACTGGGGATGCCAAGCGAAGGACTCAAGAGGAGGGGATGAGGGTGGTTCAGCCTCGGCAGGAGCAGTGACACTTCAAGCCCTGCTTCCTGGTGCCACAGGAACTGCCCTTGCCTCGATACCTCTGCGCCCTCCCTACCACCCGGTGCCCCACCTCCCTCCCACGCTGTTTGCTGCTCCTGGTATCAAGCAGCCGGGAACGTTTCCAGGAGCCTGGTTCTCCCTGGTGAGACGCGTGAGGTCTTGCCTGACCCCCAGCTGGTGCTGCTGGTGGAACTGAAAGTCCCCTTGGTACCTGTTTCTCCTCGATCACTGTTGACCAGTTGACCTGAGGTTCAATATGCTGCTGGCGGAAGTTGTAAATCTGTTCATGTTTCATGCGCAAGTTTGCCACTCGTTCCTTCAGCTGCCGGATACTGTGGGAAGGAAAAGAGGATGGGATGCAGGATTTAGACACGGGACATCATTAGCATCAGTAGCTGTAGGTGATCCTCTCTGATCCTCCTCTTTGACCTCATTGCGCTCTGCAACTGCCTGAGAGGAGGTTGTGGAGAGGAGGGAGCTGGGCTCTTCCCTCAACGGACAGGGGGACAGGACGAGAGGGAATGGCCTCAAGTTCCACCAGGGGAGGGTCAGGCTGGACATTAGGAAAAAAAATTTCACAGAAAGGGTCACTGGGCACTGTCAGAGGCTGCCCAGGGAGGGGATTGAGTCACCTTCCCTGGAGGGGTTTAAGGGACGGGTGGACGAGGTGCTGAGGAACATGGGTTAGTGATTGATGGGAATGGTTGGACTCAATGATCTGGTGGGTCTCTTCCAACCTGGTGATTCTATGATTCTCTCAGCCTCTCTGTGGAGGGAGGCACCATCCTTAGGGAACCTCGGGGATGACTGCACTGCCAGGAGGGCCAGCAGCAGCCATGTTGTGCAATTGGCTAGAGAGGGAGAGGGCAAAGGTTCCCCTGCGCAACCGTCCTCTGCCAAGGAGTGCTCAGCCTAACCGCCAGCTCGGTGCAGGCTGGTAACGGGGAGGAGTGTTCCATGCCCCTGTGCTGCCCAGGGAGGGGGTCGATTCATCTTCCCTGGAGGGGTTTAAGGGATGGGTGGACGAGGTGCTGAGGGACATGGTTTAGAGATTGGTGGGAATGGTTGGACTCGATGATCCAGTGGGTCTCTTCCAACCTGGTGATTCTATGATTCTATGCCAGGCAGATACCACTCCACATGCTCCATGCAGAGCTGACAGCCGCCGGGGTGCAGCTGTTTCCCCTCTACATGTGCCCAAGAGAGGCTGCAGATTCTGCACCTCAGTATCAGGCAGGCTGTGAGCCCCTGGTGCCTCCCCGTGCTGCAAGCAGAGCCCCTAGAGAAGCATCCCCTCCTTGTCCCAAGGCTCTGAGGATGGGTCACCCCACCAATACTCACTCTTCTGTGATCATGTCACCCTGGGGGTGCTTCATGTGCCGGGCAATCGCCGCATCCCCATCCAGCACGTAGAGCAACTTGTCAGACTCGGTGAGTTTCTGAGCTGTCAGGTCCTTGTACTGTGCTAGCTGACACGCCTTGATCTTGTGCAAGTCCTGGGCAAGCAGAGAGCAGGGAGGAAGGGCCACAGGGGGGAAATAAATGGTACCCAGCAGGGCTGAGCAAGGTCCTCCCCATGCACTGCCCCCAGGCACCAGCTCCAACATCTCATGTCCTCCCAGGGATGTATTTTCCTTTCCCCTCACCTATGTTTAGCCTGGAGGAGGCTGAGGGTAGACCTTATCGCTCTCTACAACTGCCTGAAAGGAGATTGCAGAGGGGTAGGTGCTGGTCTCTTCTCCCAAGTGACAGGTGACAGAACAAGAGGGAATGGACTTAAGATGAGTCAGGGGAAGTTTAGATTGGACATCAGGAAAAATTTCTTCACTGAAAGGGTTCTCAAGCCTTGACAGGTTGCCCAGGGAGGTGGTGATGTCCCCACCCCTGGAGGTGTTTAAAATGCAGGTAGATGAGGTGCTTGGGGACATGATTTAGTAGGGGACAGGTACGGTTGGAGCTGATGATCTCAAGGGTCTTTTCCAACCTAAGGATTATATGATTCTGTGGTTCTATGTTAGCCCCAAGGGTGGGCCGGGGCTGGGGGCTGCATCACCATGGGATGTGTTGTAGGCTTTGGGAAGGGGAGCTCAGGCCCCTTCTCCTCCATCCTGGCTGGGACACACATCCAGGGACGCAGAGCCCCGCTCGCCACAGGGCTACCCTGCCCTGGATTGGGAAGAGTTTTACGGCCCTGTTGCCTGTTAACACTGTCCCACCTTCTTCCCACAACACAGGGGAACCCACACATCCCTCTGTTACAGATCATCGCAGCCTGGCTCCCCGCCGCAGGATGGAGTAACCGTGCACACGTGCCCCAGGAAAAGAGGCGAGTGGGAAGGGCTGTGGCAGGAGGTGTGAGCCCACAGTTCGCTTACGTTCTGCATTCGGGAGTCCATCTCCACGATGTTTTTCTCCACTTGGTCAGCATTTTTCTGCAGGCGTTCTATGAGCTCAGTCAGCTCTTTGCTGGAGATGCTGCAGAGAAAGAGGGGGAGAAAGAGGGAGAGCCGTCACCCCACAAACACAGCCCCAGCCCCGTTCTGCCTCCAGGGCTGAGCCTGGGGTGCTGTGACCCCGGGGGTGGCTGGGGGCCAGCGGAGCCTCCTCGCGCTGCAGCTGTGCGTGACTCACTGCTGCCTTTCTAATACTTTCCAAAATATTCTGCTGCTCTGC
Organism: Piaya cayana; assembly: GCA_013389865.1. Taxonomy (NCBI): domain Eukaryota; kingdom Metazoa; phylum Chordata; class Aves; order Cuculiformes; family Coccyzidae; genus Piaya; species Piaya cayana. The sequence continues at coordinate 61,533 of WAAB01007393.1, read as the reverse complement.
CAGGAACGGGGCAGCGGGCAGGGACATCGTGTGTCCTGCACAGTGAAATGGGAGCAATGCCACAGGCGAGCCTGAGCCTCCCTTGGTCTCGGAGCAAGAAAGGGAAGAGCCTGAGCAGCAGAGAGGACCCACATGCCATGCACACAGGTGAGATGGCCTGTCTGAGGCTGCTGCCCGTGTCCTGGGGGCACGGTTCTGCCTGCTGCACCCTCTCTGCTGTGGGCAGAGCTTCCTTGCTCTGCAAGGAGCTAGTCACAATTTACACCAAACAAAAGGCTGGGACCGCACACGTTGCATCTATCTTTTGGTGCTTTGTCTCTCGCTAGGTCCTGGTATCACTCCCAGGGTGATGCTGGTCCAAGCCTCTCGGTTTGCAGTGGGGCTGGCAGGGTGCAGGGCCAGCCCGAGTATTCCCAGCCCTGCTCCAGCAGAGCTAGAGCAGAACCCGAGCAACCCATGACGCAGCTTTTGCATTTGCCAGGGTTATTTTAAACATTTCGTCTTCTTGTTGTCACTTTGGCTGCAAGGAGAGGTTGCAGGGAGCCAGGACGGCCTGCCAGGCTGTGCGCCCGGCGATGTCCTGCAGCTCCTCAACAGCCCCTGCAGCTGGAGGGCTCCTAGAGCTGAGACTGGTGGCAAGGCTGGGGCTCACGTTCCAGCTCTGCTGCTTTGCCATGTGGGCTTCAGCCAAGGGTTTGGCTCGCTCCAATCCCAGCCACCTATAGAGCAGGGATAATGAGCTCTAATGACCTCATTATATGGTGGTAGAATTAAGCGTTATATGGTGCTTGGACGGGTTATTGCTGTTCGAGCTGCTGGTGGATCAGTTGTGCGTCCCCAGCAATGGGTGAAGGGCAGCGGAGCAGGCTAGGGGAGAGCAGCGAGGGCTAGTGGAGCCACCCCGACCATGCCTGCTGATGGCATGAAGGGCTCCTGCTGCCCCAGGTGGACAACTTCATCCAGCAGCTTCATCAGCCCAGATCCAAGGGGTCCTGCAGCACCTACACCTGTCACAGGGAAGAGGTTGACCCCATGAGCTTCTCCAGGACAGCACGAGGTGTGTTCTCCTGTCTTCCACAGCATGGTGGACCAAAGCTGAGAGGGGACATGGCTCATCAACCAAGGCAACCCTCTTCCAGGGCTTTGCAACGCCCTCCCTAGGCATGGACCAGTGCTCAGCTCCCAGCAGGTAAGAGGAGGTACGTGGCATCATCAGTCCTGTTCACCCTAGGGACCACACAGTCTCCACTGGGGACATCTCAGATCACTGCCTTGGCCAGCCTGGGTCTGATCATCTTCCCAGCACCGGGGCTGAGCTTCAGGACACATTCCTGCTTGTCCTAGAATCATAGAATCATAGAACAACCAGGTTGGAAGAGACCAACCGGATCATCGACTCCAACTGTTCCTATCACTATGTCTTTCAATGGAGCAGAACAAACCAAAACCCAGATCTGGGCTTGTTCTTGAACTTGAACTACTTGTGCCTTAAACTACCCTGAGCTGCAGGAGCCTTGTAGCAGCTGACAGCTCCACAGAGGTTCAGGCTTCCTGGGAAGTTCTGGCACGGGCAGGATTTACACTGTTTTATTTTCCTTTTTATAGATGCAGCAGCATCAGGACAGTACTCAGCAAGGTTGGTGATTTTTTGGCTGCCGCTGCTGCTCCTCCTGATGAGCAGAGGAACTGCCATAATTATGGGCCCTCTCAGACGTTAACGGAGCAGGCATTTCTGAGTATTGGAGCAAAGGAAAAGGGGTCCTTGTGAGTTGTGCAGCTGGTCACAACAATTGCAAGGATGAGGCTCCCTTTTCTGCTCAATAATGACAGCTGCAGAGTGCAGGGCTGCACTGGGAGATGAGGTGGCTGGATCCTGCTGCAGTGCTAGAAGTAGCCCTTCAAATTCCACTTTGGGGTTTCTTCTAATCCACATCATCCCATATAAACCAGGGAAAACGTCTGATGAAATCAGTGGAGAGAAACTGATTTGAAGCTGAGCAACTGAAACGGGCTGAGGATGTTCGTGTGTCTTCAGGTGATGGTTCTTCAGAGCTGGCAGCAGCTTCTTCATCCTGAGAGAGCTTGCAGCCACCAAGGAGCCTTCTTCATCTCTCACTGGAGGCCACCTGAGCTTTGAGGATGGGAAAGGCAGGAGCTTGGGAGACTTCACTGTGCTAGCTGGGAACTGAGCTGGTGCTGAGCAAAGCTCAGGAAGAGCTGCCAGGGTTTGTCTGTTCATCTCCACGTTCCTTACCTTGGTCTCAGTGCTTTCTAGCAAAGCCCAAGGATGAATCTTCAAGGTTTCAAGGGATCTGTAGCATGGATGGAAATAACATTCCCAAAAAACCCACGAGTGATCTGGGTTTTTCTAGTTATGGTGTTGATAGAAGCTTGTAAATGGCATGGGGGAAATACGATTAAGCTGGGGATTGTTGGAGATCAGCGGCAATGCCTCATTTTAGCTGCCGTTTCCCAAGCTGATCGAGTCCAACAGAGCCATACCTGGAGACTATGCCCAGACTTTGAGCTCACTCGCCATCAGCAAAACTGATCTTGGCTGCTGGGAGCCAGTGAGTGCAACAGCCAGGCCCTGACCCTCTCACTCAGGTTCTAGCTTTGCCAGAAGCACCTTCTGTGGCCACGCTGCTGCTGCTGGAACAGCCGGGCTGGCTCAGGGTGGGGATGACGTGGCTGGGCAGGGATGCACCCCTTGTCCTCTTTCTTCCCCCCACTCTTCCCTGAGGTCAGAGGCAAGAGCTCTAATCACCTCTGTTAATCACCTACTCAAAGCCCCCAAGGTACCTGGGGGTGACAGCACCTTCTTCATCACTGCAGGGAGCGGGAGCTAATGGGACTGGGGGAATAGGGAGGGCAGAGGATAGAGCTTCCCTGTATGCAGAAGATGGTTTGACTGGTGATGCAGATACTGCTGCTTTGATGTGTGGTATCTGGGTGACCAGGGAGAAGAAAACACAGAGCTCACTCGGAGCAAGCAAGGACATGCTCTGTTACAATGTGGGCACGGCTCTGCTGCTCAGCCTCAGCTTTCCCTTCTTTCTTCGCTTTCTTTGCTCTTTTCCCCTCGGTGGTTTATGTGAGAGCCCCTGGCAGAGCAGGTGACCATCACCAGGGATGGTTTGGGTGCAGGGAAATCTAATAAAAACCTCCCACGCGAGCTGGATCTCAAATCAGCCTCCTCCACACCCCAACGTTTGCTGAACACGCGTGGGACTGTGGACAGGGAGGTTCCTGTGCGCCCCAGCTCACCCCCACATCTGCCTGACATGCAGAGGTAATTAGTGAGCAGAAATAAATGCAGAAGTAATTGATTCTGCCCCTCTGTTCCTCTGGTGAGACCTCACCTGGAGTATTGCGTCCAGTTCTGGAATTCTCAACATAAGGAGATGAAGAAGCTTTTGNGAGAGTTGGAATTGTTTAGGCTGGAGAAGAGAAGGCTCCGAGGAGACCTTCTAGTACCTCAAGGGGGCTACAGGAAAGCTGGGGAGGGACTTTTTACAAGGGCATGGAGTGATAGGACCAGGGGGAATCACTTTAAACTGGAGAGGGGCACATTTAGACTACAAATAAGGAGAAAATTCTTCACAATGAGGGTGGGGAGGCCCTGGAACAGGTTGTCCAGGGAAGTTGTGGCTGTCCCATCCCTGGAGGGGTTCAAGGCCACCCTGATCCAGTGGGAGGTGTCCCTGCCCATGGCAGGTGGGCTGGAATTAGATGATTTTTAAGGTCCCAACTCAAACCCTTCCATGTTTCTATGACCTCTCATTTCTGTTTTTATTTCTGCATTTCTGTGCCACTTAACCAACATCTTGGGCATTACCAATGTGCGGTCAGCCCTATTAATAACCCACCTGCCCCTTCCACTGCCAGGTCTGTGGTAATAAAATCAAAGGCCACACACAGCCCTTGCATCCACCTGGATGTCAAGCAGGGAGCTGAGGGGAGCAGCTGGGAAAGCTGAAGCTTGGCTAAAACCTCCGTGCAAAGGGGATGGAGGAGGCTGCTTCCCCACGTCCTTTGTCTGCTGAGAGGAGGAAGATGCAGGAGAAGCACAAGGTGATGGATAAAGCAATGAGGAATCCTTGGCTGGCCCAGGAGAGATGTGCAGGTGGGTTAGGGGAGGAGATGGCTTGGAAAGCTGCTGGGAAGAGGCACAGGGGGCATTTGGGTTTTGGAGCAGAGCAGCTGGCTGGGTGAGGCAAAGGGGACAGTCAGAGCATGGAGCATGGGGGGTGGGAAGAGCAGGATTTTAGCCACAGCCCAGCTGGGGAGGGCAGCACACAGCACTGAGCAGAGACAGGAGCAAAGGTGCCCCGGGCACATCCCCTGCGAGACTCCAGCACAGCTGAAAGGAAACACAATTCTGCTGTAACAGATAAGTCTTTGTTTGAAAAAAAAAAAAAGCCTGGAAAAACTGGCTGTGCCATTAACAGAGAACTTTAATATTTCCCAATCAGAAAGGAAAAAATGATATAATTCATGAAAAGCTGCACTTGGCAGAGACTTTATCTCTTTTTAGTGCTGCCTTGAGCAGCTGTAGCATCACCTGCCTGGCATGAAGTTCCCAAGATGATTCCTGCCAGGAACAGGAGGGGTTTGCTGGGTTTCTCCCCACTGGAGAGCCGGGAAGAGGCAGTTATTCTGTGGCAGAGCTCATCTCACCCCCATACCCCAACTCAGGTCTCGGTCAATGATTTGTTTCAGAGGGGCCTGGGTTTTAATTTGGGTTTTGGGGTTTCTCTGTGGGTTTGGGCTTTTTTTTTTCTGTCATGATGATGATTATCAGGATACAGTAACTTTGCTGCTAAAAGCTGGACTTTTTTTCTCTGTTCCTAGTTTTTAATTCTCTTCCTATTAGGTTTCACCTTCAGTGATAAGAGCACTTTTTGGAGCAAACTTCCCCAAGGTCAGCATCTCCAGGATGTCCGCAGGTTTGCACCCTGGCTTTGTGCTTGGGAGGGGTAGTTGGAAATGCCTTTTCCCCTAAACAGGGAAGATATTTCACTACACACCCCCTAAGTTATGATGCTCAGACAGACGCTCCTGGAAGTCTGACTGCTCCAGCTAACCACGGTCCCTGGGAAAACTGCTAGGAGCTTGTTGTCCTAATCAGATACTTGCTGGGAGGGTTAATAGGAAGGGTTCTGTCCTGCTCCTTCCCCCAGCACAGCAATGTTGGCTGTGGCCCTGCTCTCCCACTGGGCAACCTTCCCATGCCAGGAGCTCCTCCACAGATTGGATGGCTTGGCCAGGGACAAATCATAGAATCATAGAATCACCAGGTTGGAAAATACCCACCAGATCATCAAGTCCAACCATCAATCACTAACCCATGTCCCTCAGCACCTCGTCCACCCATCCCTTAAACCCCTCCAGGGAAGGTGAATCAACCCCCTCCTTCAGCAGCCTCTGACAGGGTCCAGTGACCCTTTCTGTGAAAATTTTTTCCTAATGTCCAGTCTGACCCTCCCCTGGTGGAGCTTGAGGCCATTCCCTCTTGTCCTGTCCTCTGTCCCTTGGGAGAAGAGTCCAGCTCCCTCCTCTCCACAGCCTCCTTTCAGGTAGTTG
>WAAB01007393.1:40273-50818 GCA_013389865.1 Piaya cayana | reverse complement strand
CAGGATTCGAGGAGCAGCACAACAACTCTGAGCAGCTCCAGACTAAGAAGAGTCTGTCTACAAAGCTGCCTGGAGGAGAGGGACCTGGGGGTGTTGGTTGACAGCGACTGAACATGAGCCAGCAGGGACCCAGGTGGCCAAGAAGGCCAATGGCATCTTGGCTTGGATCAGAAATGGTGTGACCCGCAGGACCAGGGAGGTTCTTCTCCCTCTGTACTCAGCACTGGTGAGACCGCTCCTCGAATCCTGTGTTCAGTTCTGGGCCCCTCAGCACCCTCCCTGCCCCACCACAACTCCGTCCTGAGTGTTTTCCATCTCCAGGAGGGACCAGTGACCTGAGTATTGCAGCTCCTTCCAGGTTCACCCTTCCCTGGGCTCAGGAAGCTGGTGCCAAGGCTGCCCGGGTGTTTGCGGGGACAGAGCCCCCAGCACAGGGGTCCCTCCTGCCAGGGGATTCGGTAGCACTGGCACAGCAAGAAGGCAGCGAGATGCCTCCCCCAGGCCTGCTGCAGCCTAAGAGGTTCTGCTCACACAGCACTCAGCAATTAGGACCAGGGATTTTTTTATCCCAGGATTTTGTGCCCGTGCAGGATTAAAGGCTTGATTGTAGCACTCCCACCGGCCCTAAATCCTCTGCTCATTTTTATTTTGGAGCTAAGTGAGCGCATGCTGTGACCTATTGATCCCCATGCCCTCCACGCATTGAATCACCTCTGATCCAGGGCAACTCATCCCAGGAGCCCATAGAAAGTAGGGAGCTCTCTGGCTGGTGAGATGTTCCTGTATGGGTCTGGCTTTGCCTGGCCGGGTCCCAGTGGCTGTGGGTTGCAATGGTCACAGCACAAAGTGCGTGAGCACGTGCGTGTTTGTGTGTTTGTAGAAGGGTTTCCTCCATCCTGGTTCAGCGTGGATTGTCCTCCTGGCTTTTTTGGGGAGCTGAGAGGTGGTTTCCTCATTGAGCTGAGCAAGGAGGCTGCCAGAGGTTCTGTGGCACCAGGTTGTCCTGAGCACACTCCCTGGCTTTGTCAGCTGCTCCTTGGTGGTATATTAGTCCTCAGAAATGAGCCTAGATGCAAGGCTGAAACCTGCAGCTGATGCCCCGTGGAGCCTTGACCCTGCTCAGAGCCCAGCTGCAACCCTGCAAAACTGTGATGATTTGCTCTCCTGTGGCCTTGTCCTACCAAGCATCTTCAAACCTTTGGGGAGCAGAGATGTCTGGGCCATGCCTGTGGGTGCCCAGGGCTGTGCCAAAGCCCAGTCCGGTGGTGCCATGGCAAAGGTGGCAGAGTCCTGCTGGGATCAAGCTTCCTGTGGGGTTAAAACCTGCAATGAGACTCTCAGCCTGTCTGCTGCTGGGGAGTGATGGGGTGAAGCTAGAGCAACCCCACAGCAGGAGCCCTCCCATGCCAGCCCCAAAACAGCCTGGACTGGGGCAGGTGGCTTGACCCCACACCACTGGGGCCAAGTTTCTGGGATTTATCAGTTACCAGCCATGGCAACTCCATTTTAACTGTAACTGAGGTTACAACTTAGTCTTCAGGGTGCCCAGCTTCGATTTTTCTTCTAAATAGACTTTGTGAGAATCCCCTTGGTGTGAACCATCCATCCAATCCCCCTGGTACCTGGTGTGCTGGCTGGGCTGGCAGTGCCGACCCGGCACGCTCCCTACCATAGCCACATGTCCCTGCTCAGCCTGAGGAGATCAGACTTTCCCTATTTTTGAAGGGGGATGATTTGCCTAGTGCTGCATTTTGTTCCCAGGCTGCAAACATGCCTGTGCAGCAGAGGCAGCGCTGCCCAGCCAGGCAGAACCTGCATCCCCGTCCTCCCCACCCTGGGCATCCCGAAACCAGAGGAGGGAAGGAGGGACTGACACAGCCCACCCACTTTTATTTTACCACGTGAAGTTTTGTGTGTCTTTATTTTCTTAAGAAATGTTGTCTGGTTTTGGGGGTTTGCATCCCCCCCAATATCCAGCAGCGGAGTGTTCCCAGGTACTCAGGGTTGTAGGTCACTCCTTTGCCAGCTTCCCCCTATGATCATCCCAGCGTTCTCTCATTTCTTAAACCCTTCGTGCAGGTGAGCAGAGGCTGGGTTTGGGGTTGAAATGCCATTGCCTCCCAAAGGGTTTCTGCACTACATTTCCTGTGACAGCTCTGCAGCCTTAATCCTCCTAATCTCCCTGCATCTCTGGCGTGGCTCTTTTTTTTTGTGTGCAAATGCCCTTGAGAGCCACAAAATTGCAGCCACTGGGTGAAACGCTGGGTGGTGAGAAACTCCATCGTAGTGGAAAAACTATGTCTTATGTAAACAGCCCAGGTATTTTTTGCCTTTACGTTGGCTCGGGATCTGAGGCGCTGTACAAAGCCGTTTGGCACGATGTGCTTTGGGGACCTGGGGGCCTGTGGTTTGGGGGTGCTGGCAGCTCTGGTACGAGCTCTGGTGCCTGCCGAAAGCACCACACACCCTGTGCGGAGGTTTTTTTCCCTTGGACTGCTGGAGCCACAGCTCAGAGCTGAGATAGGATTGAAGGGGAGGTGGGGAAGGCAGGGGTTATTTTCCTAATGAGCCTTTTTGCAGCATTACTGATACAGCCACCCCGACTGTGGGCTCTGTCTCCCGACTCCTGCTCCTGCTGGACCTGGGACACCCCGTGCTGATATGGAGCAGGTTCTGCTGACTTCTCTGAAGTCTCTTGAGCACGAAAAGTAGGGGTGTCCCTGTGCTGCGGAGAGATCTTTGGCCCTGTCCTGCCTAGTGAGCTGCCAGGTCCCTCTGTGGGCCAGCAGAGATGCTGAGGAGGATGCTGAGCACCAGGGATTCCCTGAGAAGCTGCGTTCAGGCCTGGAGCCCATTGGGATGCCCTGCCCAGCTGCGGTTCATCTCCAGCCCTTCAAACACCCACTGAGTTCCTTTCATGGGGGTGAGCACCTTGACAGAGGCAACGGGCAATGATGTGGCAATATTGACTTAACCTGGGTGAGAAGCTCTTGAGCTGCCACAGCAGGAGGGGAGCAGGCGAGGAGCACGTTTCATGCAACGAGATTGCATTTTCCTGGCAAGCCCTTCACTGGCGCGGATCCCACACCCTGACGAGCTCACCCTGCTCCACCCTGACCCATCCCCGCATCCACCAGCCAAGCCAACTCCACGGCCAAGAGCTGCAGGTTGGGCATCAGCTGCCAGGGCTTGTTTCCTGCTGAGACCTTTGCAATAGCCCTGGGTATCCTGCCCCATGCACGCTCATCCTGATTTGGGAAGCCACTGGGGCTTGGGGGTCATCACAGCAGCTGCAGCCCCTTCCCATGCACCCCAAAATGCATCACGGCCCCAGCACATCCCATGGTGACGAGGGGTTTTGGGGACCCATCGCAGTGGAGGAGTCGGGCATGGGGGATGCTCAGCCTTGGGGGGTTTCAGAACACAAAACTTCAGGATTTGTGGGAGGTGTCCCTGCCCGTGGAAGGGGGGTTGGAACTGGATGATCTTTAAGGTCCCTTCCAACTCAAACTGTTCTATGATATTAATAGCTTCTTCCAAAAGCTGCAACACTCAATGGAACACAAACCAACAGGGGATCTGCCAAAACCTAATTTATGTTCTGGGTGGGACCTTTTGACAGCTCTCCTTGGAGGAGCCAGCTGAATCGCTCGCTCCTCTCTCTGGGAGGGAGAGTGGGTGGGCAGGGAGCTCCTGCTCTTGGTTGGTGCAGTGCCGGAAAGCAGGGCACTGAAACACCTCTGAGCTGCTCCTTCCTTCTCACCGGCTCCCACGTGCACAGGAATGTAGCCACGCACGTTCCTAACTGGTCCTGTGCTGGGCGAAACCTCCCTGAGCTCCACTTAAGGCTGGCAGACAGGCTGCTTTAGGTGCTCTGGCCTCATCCTGCAGCCTCTGTGAGCCCTGAGAGCTTTAAATGGGTCCTGTGGCATGAGGGGGGCTCGAAGGACCAAGCTCAGGGCTCCATCAAGCTGTGAGAAAGAAAGAAAGTAAAATAAGCGCATCTCTCCCAGATGGAGCTGGAGACTGGGGAAGCTCATTCCTCAGCAGGGAAGTGGCTTTTTCCTGCTGCACTTGCTGGTTTGATCCCAAGCACCATCAAGGGAGTTAAATATTGAACAAACACTAAGCAAAAGCCGGCGCTAGCAGCCAAGCAAAACAAAGGCTGAGTGAGCCTGGTGCTCTGACTCATTTGGCATGAAAATACAGCATGGAATAAATTAAATTTTGGCTCTTCCTCATGCTCCTGGTGAGGATAGAGGGTAGAAGAACTGCACTGTCTCTGGCAGTGCTGCTGAGAGCGCTTGTGGGGTGGCTTTGGGATGCTGGTATCACCCATGTTGAGCTGGAGGCACCAAGTGGTAGCACAGAGGGCATTGAGGAGGGATCGGGGCATCTGCACCAAACCGAGGGGGGTGGGCAGAGGGGGACACCCATTCGGTGGCAGGTCACTGTCCTCTGTCCCCCAGACACTGCTTTCAGAAAGGCACTGAGCACTATACAACAGGGTTGGTGTTAAGATTGGGATGCATTTGCGGCACCCAGCCGCTCCTGTCCATATCATAGAATAACCAGGTTGGAAGGGACCCACCGGATCATTGAGTCCAACCATTCCCATCAATCAGTAAACCATGTCCCTCAGCACCTCGTCCACCTGTCCCTTAAACTCCTCCACAGAAGGTGAATCAACCCCCTCCCTGGGCAGCCTCTGACACTGCCCAATGACCCTTTCTGTGAAAAACTTTTTCCTCATGTTCAGCCTAAGCCTCCCCTGGTGGAGCTTGAGGCCATTCCCTCTTGTCCTGTCCCCTGTCACTTGGCAGAAGAGCCCAGCTCCCTCCTCTCCACAACCTCCCCTCAGGGAGTTGCAGAGAGCAACGAGGTCTCCCCTCAGCCTCCTCTTCTCCATGATAAACACCCCCAGCTCTCTCAACCCTTCCTCATCAGGTCTGTTCTCCAGCCCCTTCCCCAGCTTTGTTGCTCTTCTCTGGAGTCACTCCAGAGCCTCAACATCCTTCTTGTGCTGAGGGGCCCTGAAGTATCCTCCTATCTCATGAAAAGATGGAGGGAGGAGGGGTCCCCAGCTCCCCAGGGAGTGGTCAACCAGGTGGAGCTTGGTAGACACGTGTGCACAGCCTCCAGCTTCATGGGAGCTCATGCAGCCCTGTCCCATCATGATGGTCCCAAAGCCCAAGGGGCTTCCACTGGCTGCAGAGGAGCATCACCCGTGGCCAAGATCCTGGCTGCGATGTCCCCAGGTAGGGTCTGCTCCAGCACAGGTTCTCCAAAAGGAGATAAAGGTCAAGCCCCCCCAGCAGTCTTTGGCCTGTGATGTAAAAGCTGGGAATTTCCGGGGTGTAGCGTTTGTATCTGTGTAAATATGCAGAGGGAGAGCACCCAGGGGCAGCTGCCTCTGATGGGCGAGGGAGATAATTCTTTGCTTCCGCCAGCACAGGGACTCTCGGACAGGGCTAGGCAGCACGGCACTCCCTGGCGTGTCTCCATGATTCACCCCATGAGCCCAACTCGGGGGACCCTGGGCCACCCCCAGGGCTGTGCACGAGGTGAGGAGGATGCATCCATGGGGCTTCCTTGCTGCAGTGCAGGGAGGGAGGTGGAAGCGATGCTCCTGGGCGCTGAGTGTCTCAGCAGAGAGGGCAGGATGGGGGTGGCGTTGCCATTCCCATGGCCTCTGGGTGCTGTCCTGCCCCACAGCGCGGTGACACTGCCTTTGACAATCCTGAGCGGTGAGTCCAGGAGAGGCTGGCCCAGCCCTGAGCTGGCTGCGGCACCCCGACACCCCTTCACCCGCCTGCTCCCAGCGGTTTCGGCAAACCCTGCTGCCCATCCTCTCCCAGCAGCAGAAACCAGTCCCGAAGCTCACACCCAGCACCGCCCAGGTTGCAACAAACCTGGCTCTCCCTGCGCCAGCATGGGGAACTGTCACCCCTCATCCTGAGGGTTCACCAGACTAGGGAAGGTTGTGCACCCCAAATGCACCATGGAGTGTTCCTGGGGAGAGGGAGCAGAGTTGCACCCCTGAAAGTGCATAGGGACGAAGCCTGGGAGGTGGCAGCGGTGCTGGGGTGTGGCTGAGCCCTCTCAGGAGACCTGTTGCCATGCTAGAAGGTGGCAGGGGAAATGGATTTTGGCACTGGTACACCCTGCACAGTCGCTCGGAAAGGATGATGAGCAGGATCAACCTTAATTCACCCTGTTCTGGGCACAGGAGCATCCTCCTGGGTGGCTGCAAGGTGCTGCAGGGACCCGTGTCCTGGGTCCATCCACCAGTCTCCTCCCCACTCCTCATTACACCATGGGCAGCAAGGTCTTGGGCGGTTGCTTTGAGCCCAAGGTCTGCAGTCTCCCATCTCGTCTCCTGTGGGTGTTGGTGCCACAACTAGAGATGCCCAAGCATCTCAGCATTATGGGGAGCTGGGGAGCAGGTGGAAAGTTGGGCAGTGGACTTGGTCCCTTGGGGCTTGATGCCTTTCTCAGCCCATGCAGGGCAGGGACAGATGCATTTCATAATCCCCGCGACTCACCTAATTCCCAGGCATGCAGGCACCACAAGCAGCTGCCCTGGGACTGCACCTGATGGGAAGCAGGAGAAATAAAATCCATGTCGTGCAGCAGGTCAATGCTCATTTGTGTCTTTTCTATCACCCTGATTCAGAGACCTGCCTGTTCATCCTGCGGTTTGTCCATCCTGTTGTCTGTCCATCCCTTCTACAGCTGGATACAGGGAAGCACAATGGGGCGAGCTGAGACCTTGCTGCCCTGGGATAACTCACATGGAGGAGTTCCTCTGCTTTAAACAGTTTCTCTCTGCCTACCAGTACTCACTCCCAGATTTTTCCTAATAGTCCCATTCAAGAGGGACCATTCAGATACTTCAGTGTGACCAGACAGCCTAAAACTTGTGGTGGGGGCAGAACCCATGCATGAATTGTGCCCCTAATTGTATAAATAATTAGAACAGCTGAAAGCTGTTGGCTCAGCTGGGGATGGGGAGCAGCATGTCCTGCTGCAGCATAAGTGCAGCACAGGTTGGTGCTGCCTGCAATTGGGTTTACACAGTTCTTTTGGGGCAGGTTATCTTGCAATAGTAACCATCATTAATGATTATGATAACTCACTGCAGGTGAGGAGAGGACCTCACTGGTAGGGGATGAAGGGATTGCTCTGCTAAAATAAAAGTTGTTTGTTGAACTGTTAGCCATGTGAGGAACAGCTGAGAGTGCTTGGGTTGTTTATCCTGGAGAAGAGGAGGCTGAGGGGAGACCTCATTGCTCTCTGCAACTACCTGAAAGGAGGTTGTGGAGAGGAGGGAGCTGGGCTCTTCTCCCAAGTGACAGGGGACAGGACGAGAGGGAATGGCCTCAAGGTCCACCAGGGGAGGTTCAGGCTGGACATCAGGAAAAAAAAAATTCACGGAAAGGGTGATTGGGCAGTGTCAGAGGCTGCCCAGGGAGGGGTTTGATTCACCTTCCCTGGAGGGGTTTAAGGGACGGGTAGATGAGGTGCTGAGGGACATGGGTTAGTGATTGATGGGAATGGTTGGACTTGATGATCTGGTGGGTATTTTTCCAACCTGGTGATTCTATGATTCTATGATTCTATGCCAGGCAGGGAGAGCCCTGGCTGCCGGCTGCACACCATTGTGGGGTGCGTGTGCTGGGGGTTCCTGCAGCAGTGGGGTTTTCTGTGCCCTGCCCCTGGCAGCTCCAGCCCCAGAGGTCTCCGGGCTGCCAGCTGGAATTAGCGGGACGGCAGCATCCCAAGGCTGTCGCACAGCCACACTGTGTCTGTCCGGCACCGCGCAAAGGAGACGTTGGCGGGTTTAGCTGGGGGGGAGCCAAGGAGAGGGGCGATCACATGCTCGCCCGCCCAGGATTAGATGTGGCTGGCTGTGTCGAGGAGCTGTGCCGCCAGCGGGGCTCTGAGCCCATGGATCTGGGCAGCAGGAGGCAGCCGCGACGGCCCTGAGGGCTCTGTGGGGACGGTGGCCCCAGATGATGTCCTACCTCCAGCCTCCTGGCAGGCACCTGGAGCACTTTGATGGGCTTTCTCTCATTTACTGGTAAGCAGGGCAGGTTGCAGCCGTGATGGGAACAGGGCACTACTCGGTGTCTCAGCCCCCGTCTCTGCTGGGCAGCCTGGGGAGGAAGGATGCACTCAGTGGTCCTGAAGCTTTGTGCAGGGTTTGATTCAATCCATTTTGGTGGACCTTCTCTAGAGGGCAGGGACCTGCAGGGACCACACAGCATCTGGGAGGGGCAGCGCACAGGTGAGTCCAGTGTTGGGTGGGGAAGAGGATTTGTTTTACAGGCAGATAGTAGGGGAGAACCCAGGGCTGCTGGCAGAAGCTATGGGTGCTCTTGCTCTTCTTGCAGCCTCCCCAAAGGCTGCCCGAGGGAGTAGGTTGGTGAGGAGCAGGGACGTGCTCTTGCTCTTCTTGACCCTTCCATGGGTGCAGGAACCCTGGTGTGGGTGCAGGGAAGGCGGCAGGCATGGCAGAGAGGAGGGCTAGGAGGTGAAGGCGGGTGCTGGGCAGCTGCAGATGTCTATGTAGGGCAGGGAGAGCCGGCGGGAGCACGGCTGCGGCCGGGGCCAGGGTTCAGAGAGTGCAGCTTTAACCGATTAACTGGGGGTCAGTGGGCCGGATCCAGAGCTGGCGGGGGCCTTGATGGGCTCCTGGGGCCACCCTGGAGGTTTGGCAGAGGATTCCCTGGCTTGTCTGAACCTGGGGGTCCCCTGTGGCGATTGAGGGGCTGAGACACCCTGCAGTCACCGGGGACCACGGATGCTACCGGAGAGCAACCTGTCTCCTGCTGAAGTAGGTCATTGGAGCGAGAGCTGGGGGGTTGCGGGGTGGTAGCACCTCATGGGGGTGCCGGCAGGCTGGCTAGGGCAGCACTGTGGGGTCTGAGATGTCAGTTTGGGGTGTGATGCCAGTGCTTCCCTGCTGCTTTGGGGTGCAGGAAAGGCAGAATCTGCTGACGGTCATGAGGAGGAGGAAGCCTCACTTGGTGCATTTTTGGGGACCTCTGCCAGGCTGGTGTCACCAATGTGTGTTGCTGTTATGGGGCCACGGTGTGCACGCCAGGGCTGGGGAAGTCAAGGCAGAGCTCACTCCTGCCCTTCAGCAGCCTCGTCAGTGTCCCCTGGCCATCGCTGGCTCCATGGAGCCGCTAAGCCTTGCTTCCCTGCACTTGCAAGGCACAAACAATACTCAAACCCCACTTTCTATGGTAGAAATCTGCTCATGTGTTGGGATTTGGGGTTGAAACCTTGTCTAGTTTCGCCTGCTGGGATGCGCTTTGTGCAGATGCAGAGCCCTGGCTGAGGAGGAGCCAACTCTGTGCCAGGGGAGCGACCCCTGCGTGCGATGGGTACCAGATGCGCCGGGAAGCTCTCAGCTGTCTGGAGGCTCCACTGGGACAGGGCAGAGGGTGGTGAGCAGATGGCGGGGAGATAACACCTCCCCAGCACTCCCATAAGTATGGCCCCACTCTGCCGCTGATTAAAAGATTAATTTTAGAGTTTGAATGAGGAATTTAAGAAATAAACATGAGCCCACCAGCAAGACCTCGCCTGACATCACCAGGGTGCAAGACAGTGATGGAGGGGGTGCAGCAGCTTGTCCCGCGGCAGAGGTTTCTCCCCGCAGTGATGCTAGCAGGAGCCCAAGGGGCTCTCCTGCGTGGTTTTGCTGATCCTGAGAGTGGCTGCTGGAGACTGAGAAGGTTTTGAAATGGTGGCTATTGTCCAGAAGCTTTGCTGTCCCAGTGGGAAATAAAAGGTTCCCATCGATGCCGAACAGGTCTCGTGGCTGGTGGCTGGAACACTCTGTGCTCCTCACCGGGCACAGCGGGATGCGCGACCAACCTAGTGCTTCCCCTGCTTCTCTTTGTTGTCACGATTATGGGGTCTGGATTTGAGCAAAAGGATGTTTACCACTCAAGGATGGTTTAACTATGTCCCCAGGCCTCAGCCTCTGCCACTCCCAGCTCAGTGGTGCATTCTGGAACCTTTCCCATAACTCTGTTGTTTTCCCATCTTTCTGTACCCTGCCATTCCTGTGCTTTTTCTTAAGGATTCACTTGGAGAACTTTCCCCTCGTTGGTTCTTCTGCATTCCCTAATTGGGTAAATTAATTGATTTGTGACCCCGAGAAGAGCCCTGTGTCCTGGCTGCCAGGGCAGAGTCCGCAGCCTCCAGCAGTGACCGTCCCCCTGTTAATAAGTTTATAACCAGTCCAATCCCACAGCCCGGGGGATTTAGAAAGGCAGGCAGGCAAGTTTATAATCCTGTTAACCCTTTGCAGGAGCTGACGCCCTAACCGGGGCTGCAACACAAGTCCCTGAGCACAGCAGCAGATTTCCCACCTGATGGGAGGAGGGAGGGAGGAGGAGGAAGAAAACGGGAGTCTGAGGGGAGGCCTCATTGTTCTCTCCAGCTACATGAAAGGAGGTTGTGGAAAGGAGGTTCTGCCCCCTTCTCCCAAGGGACAGGACAAGAGGGAATGGCCTCAAGCTCCAC
>WAAB01007393.1:11898-40036 GCA_013389865.1 Piaya cayana | reverse complement strand
CGGTAACTTTGCAGCGTGGTTTTGTTCATTCCCTCTTCTGTTCAGACTTGTCTGTGAACATCCCTGATCTTATGAGCTCATCTGAAGCGACTCTGTGGGTAGTGTTTATGAAAAGGATGTGTCTGCACCGTGATGGGGGACAGCTTGTGGTGCCTTCCCGGCTCCAGAGCAGCAGGTTTATTTTGCTTGATTTATTACTGATGTTTGTAGCTGATCCTTTAAGCAGCACAGTTGGATTTTTCTGTTTTCAGATCAGATGCGCCTCTCAGCCTACACTAATTTTGTTTTGTCAGGAAACAAACGTTGGGTCAATGGTTGGACTTGCTGATCCGGTGGGTCTTTTCCAACCTGGTGATTCTATGATTAAGCCAGTGCCTGATGCTGCCCATGCCCTTTTCTCCCTCTGCGGCTCCCAGTATCGATGGGATGCAGGCAGAGAGAGGAACACAGTGCCCAGCCAGGGGCTGCTCCCTCCCACCTCAAAACCTCTCACTGCCAATTTGCAGAGCTGAAAGTCCTCAGACAGACTTCACTGCCACTGCAGGATGACTTTCCACCTCTAATACCCACCCACACAAATGCTCAGATCCTGCTGAGCCATGCACAGAGGCTCCCTGTGGTTCCCTGTGGGCTGGGTGATGCTGCTGGTACCTCAATCCACCCCTCCCAGGGATGCCTCCTCTAGCATCCTTGTGTCTCTGCTTTGCTGTGCTCGGTATTCTGCCTGGAGACGTGAGTCAGTCCTGGCCAAGATGCCATGGGAAGGGTGACGTCCACCTCTCTGTGCCCTGGACAATGTTAGTGGGATGTCAGGGAAAAACAGCATCTCCCATTGTTGAGTTGCTGCGAGGATGAGTAGCTTCACGAGGTTCTCGGTGCAGCGAAGGCTGCAGCCACCCAGTTGACTGTGAAATGGCCCCAGGAACAGCTCTTCATGCTTAGTCCAGTTTGGCCAAAGCCTTGATGTAGGTGTTGTCCAGGCACTGCTCATGCCTTGCTTAGGTGGGATGCACATAAAACATTGCCAGATGTGTCCATGCTTGATGTCTAGTTGCCATTATTTATCCATATTTTTATCCTGCAGCTAGATGAATTTATTTCTTAGGAGAGTTTTGGCCACCTGAAGTTCTAGTCTGCAAAACTTGTTAGTATTTTGTCTGAATTCCCTCAAATAGAGGTCACTTTAAAAAAGAAAACTTTTCACATTTGTAATTGTTTAAAATCGCCTCGTGCTTGCCCAGCAGGGCTTCACAGAGCTGCTTGGGAAGCTCTTGCTTAGGTGGAAGAGCACAAGAATGAAACCAGTGATGGAATCAGGGCTAAGAACTTCAGTGTAACCCCAGGTGTCTCCTAGAGCTGGCAGGGATGCTGGACCTGTGCCCTCCCAAGCCCGCAGATCCAGTGGAGCATGTTTTGTAGGAATTTCTCTTCATTTCACGCACCAGGTTCACGACCCTACTCCTGCCAAGCCCTAAAGTGTCCTGCTCCAGGTCTGTCCCTGCTTGCTGGCCATCCTTGGATAATCTGATCCCATGTCTCCATCCCCACATTCCACAGAATGAGTGGTCCCGCTGCTTCTCTGGCTGGATGCTGTGCAGTGTGATGGGGGTGAGAGAGGCTGTTTAAAGACAAACCCTACCTCCATCCTCCCAACAGACAAGGGAACAGCTGAATTTGCTTTTTATTAAGGAGGAAATTCTATGGGCTGTAAAAGATGCTAAAAGAAAAAAAACCAACCCACCAATCCCCCCTAAACTCCTAAGTACCGCAGTCTGTTTCTACTTACAGAGCTTTGCACTAGATTTTAAGCCTTTGGGGATGGTGAACACACAAGTCCTGCACCGACCACTGTCCTGGAAGGGCTGTTCTCAGATGTGCAATAGGATGCATCCAAATAATGGATAGTGCATCCTATAATGGACATTAAGAAAAAAAATTTCATGGAAAGGGTCACTGGGCACTGTCAGAGGCTGCCCAGGGAGGGGGTAGATTCACCTTCCCTGGAGGGGTTTAAGGGACGGGTGGACAAGGTGCTGAGGGACATGGGTTAGTGACTGATGGGAATGGTTGGACTCGATGATCCGGTGGGTCTTTTCCAACCTGGTGATTCTGTGATTCTATAATCACCCCATCGTGTTAACAATGAGGGCAGCCACCTTGCTGGGGGCTGGCAGAGTCCCCTCCCCACTGGTTTGGGAAGGCGCTCACCATGGTCTCTGGTTGGCTTTGGCTTGCGTGAGCTTTAATCTGAAGTTGGAGATGTTTTTAGCCGATCTGTGTTAATGTTGGGTGGAATTAACACGCATACGAGGAGACCACGTGACACCCTCCGACCTCCCCGTTTGTTTTTTTTTTTTTTCATCGTTTTAACGGATTCCTGCCAAATCGGGGTTGCTGGCGCCCAGCAGGGCTGGGCTGCCGCTGCCAGCAAGATGCCCGCCGTCTCTGTCCTTTACAAAGGAGCCGTCATCATCAGCAGGTAACCCTCCCACCGCCGGGGCAGGAGCAGGGCAGGGGACGCGAGGCAGCTCTAGGGATCCCATGGCTACCTCCATCTGGAGAGCCCAGCGTGATCTGCTGTGGCTTCCCCAGCACCAGGGTTGGATGGCCAGGATGGCTCGTTTGCAGCAGAAAGAGCTGAGGAGGTCTCCACTAGATCCTGTCGTTGGGGTTTTTTGCATCTCTGGCGTTAGCAAAGCTCCCTCCTGTTCTGCTGTTCACGCGTTGCATCCGGAATAAAGCCGATCGTATCAAGTAGGCATCTGCTTTACCAAAACCTCTGTCCTTCTGTCGTGTTGCAGGTCGGGTTGAGCTATTTCTGTTTACTTGTGGTGGAGTTTCCTCAGTGATTTACTCAAAATACTCTGAAAATCCTGGAGGGCAAATTGAACCAGTCTCGGTCCAGGGCTGCTTGGGCTTTCTGAGATGCCTTCAAGCTCTGTTTTCTGACAGCCACATGAGGCCAGTTGTTTGTCTGGTCTCTTGGATATGCAAAGCACTGTGAGAATATCAATGGGAGTTATTTTTAATGAGGAGAAAAGGCTTCTAGGCTGAATCTTGGAGCTCAGTGTCGCTGACTTTACAGAACGACTTGATATTTTGAGAGGTATTTTGGGTGCTTGAAGAGGGAAGTCCCTGAGGTTTATTCCTCTCCTGCATCCCCCTGAACTCAGAGGTGCCTATCGGTTAGATCCAGATTTAGGATCCAGCATTGATTCAGAAATGCCTTTTCTTTTGTACCTTAAATCCTAGGAAGCGGAGTGTTGTGGGAACCTCTCATCCCTGTTTTCCCACCGGGCAGACCTGATTCTGGGTTTCCTAGATGAAGGTCCACACATCTTCATGGGGGTGATCACCACGGGCCACCCAAGAAGGAAATCTGCTGCTGGATTTGAAGTCTGGGGTTCCCAGCTAGGGCAGCGTGGATCTGGGTGCTTTTATTGTAGGATATTTGGGATGCTCAGCTTGTTTGAGGGAGACTCTGGGACCGTTGGGAGAGTTACTTGGCACGGGGTATGAGGTTCTTGCAGCCACTTTGGCTTGTGATGAGAAGCTCCCACTCTTACCCTGGTGAGGCAGGGACCTGAAGCAGCCCAGCAGATGCGGCGTCCCCCTCTCCCGGACCCCCTGTCACGGGGGTGGAGATGGCCTGTGTTACAAAACCTCAGGAGCGGCTCGCACCCAGCTGTCATCATTACAGGCTGCCTGTATTTGTGAAACTGGTTTATTCCCAGAACATTGATCTGAGCTCTGATCTCATTTCCCGGGAGCTGGACAGCTGTCCGGCCCCGTTAATCTGAGGTAATGAATCACAGACAGGACCATCAGCTTTGCTGGGTGGGGAGGATGATGTCCAGCCTTGCACATATTCTCTCATTTATCTGTATACGCTTTGGGGGAGGCAGAAGGGGGTTGCTTTCTGCCAGCGTGGAGCTAAGACGCGAGGCCGTGTCCCTCAACCCGTGTGTCTACACTGCTCTGTGGACGGGGTCTGGGGTGGTGGGAAGGATGTGCTTGTGCACACAGTGCTTGGATACCCGTGTATCTGTCTATTTTAGCCCATGAAAGAAAGATGCTTCTCTTCTCTCTCCCAGGACGCTCATGGGACCATACGGGATGGACCGAACTGTGCACTGCTTTGATTTCTACGACTGTGCAAACGGGCTGGGTGAGTATCGATGCAGCACGTGGGACTCTGGGGTGGGCTGGGGCAGCTTGGACATCCCCCTGGTCCCCAGCACACGTGTTGTGATGTGCCTCCCTGTCTGAAGTTTTATATCTCACCGAAGTTCTGGTTCTTGTGCCTGCCTGTGTCGAGAATTCGATAGAACCTTTTGCAGCTCGGAGGTTACAATAAGGCCAGAAACCTACCTAATTCCCTGCTGATGACAAGCAGCCACAGTGCTGAGCTGGGCCAGAGCCCCTCCCTTTTCAGATTTTTCTGCTGAATTAAATCAAGTCTTAAATTTTTTTTAAAAATATTAATACTACAACCCCAAGCCCTTCCCAGCTGCCCATCTCCGTCCTGCTGCAGGCAGGGCCCCTGGGGCAGTGGGACTCCTCCTCTGTGGGTGATGCAGTACGTTGCAGACCTCCTGGGGAACAGGCTCTGTGTGTCGTTTTTGGCAAGTTTGGCCCATGGTTCAAGGTATGAGCGCCAAGTGAGTCAGCTGCCCGTCCACAGCACTCTGAACATGAAAACGCAGAGGAGAAGAGAGATGATCCTGCCCACCAGAATGTGAGGAAGGCCATGGGTTCAAGTAACTCAGTCCGAAAGGATCTGCTGTAGCATTTCATCTGACTCCTGTGTATCCAGCAGCAGAAATATTGATGGGAAATAGTGAGGAGGTTGAGAGGAGACCTCATTGCTCTCTACAACTACCTAAAAGGAGGTTGTGGAGAGGAGGGAGCTGGGAAGTGACAGGGGACAGGACGAGAGGGAATGGCCTCAAGCTCCACAACGGGAGGTTCAGGCTGGACATCAGCAAAAAGTATTTCATGGAAAGGGTGATTGGGCAGTGTCAGAGGCTGCCCAGGGAGGGGCTTGAGCCACCTTCCCTGGAGGGGTTTAGGGGATGGGTGGACAAGGTGCTGAGAGACATGGTTTAGTGATTAATGGGAATGGTTGGACTCAATGATCCAGTGGATCTTTTCCAACCTGGTTATTCTCTGATTCTGTCATGGACTTCATAAAAAGTTGCAAACCTACATCATCAAGATGTCTCGGAGTCCACCACCCAGTCTACTCCCTAAGCTTTGTTTGTGAGAGCAGCCCGTCATCGCACAAAGCAGCCGTGGGCCCCGTGCTGAGGTCCCTCGGTGACCATCTGGGGACCACTCTTGAGAAATAAAACTCACCAGAGAAACAAAGTCAGGATTCCGGAGACCTGAGATTAATTACGGTTTCATCACTGGCTGCATCCACCTCTTTGTTAACAGAGCTTTTTGCTTTGCTGACTCTTCTGGTCTTCTGTTCATGGCGTTCACAGGAGCTCAGAGAAATGTCTCTGCTGGATGAATATGATATTTTAATCTCCAGAGGTGGGTTTGGTGGAGTTGATGGGATTTTAACCTTTGGGTTAGATTAGCTCGTTAAAGGAGGAGACCCAGAAAAGCCTTTCCTGGCAGCTGCTGACCTCTGGAAGAGGGGCACAAACATCGCAACCTGCTGCGAGCCGCTTTGCTGGGTTCCAGTGCTCCTCCTCTCCCTCAACCTGGGGGTGGAGGGTTTCTGCAGGGTCTTGCTGACCCCCTACAGGGTCTTGTGATGTGGATTTTCTAATGCTGTCATCAGCTTTCTTCATTCTCTCTTATGTGGCTTGAAATGCTTAAGGCAAGTGATTGTCCTCCAGAAATCATCTCTCTCTGCTGAAGATCAAGCAGGAGCCCCGTGTCTGCCATAGATGCAGCTGCTCAGAATGGGGGTTTTTGAGTTAAAAACGTGCCTCCATGAGTTTCTGACGTTGGGATGCAGGTGTTATTCCAGCAGAGCTTCTTGTGGGCAGCACCAGCCTGCTCGGTGCCAGCACGGCAGGTCAGCGTTTGGCCCCGGGTCTATTGCTCTGTGGCTTTAGGTGGAAACGCACATGTGAACTTCAGCAAAAGTTCAAAGGGGTTACCTGGCGGCTCCCGAAACCTGCGCTTTGAATTAAAGAACAGCCATCAAAGGGAAGTGCTGATTAAGAAGCATTTCTCCGAAACACCGAGATCCCATTATCTTGACCTTCATCTTCTTAGGACAGGGCAGTGAGTGATTCACCTCCAATCTGTCCCTTCCTCCAGACAGAAAAAGCTGGCTGGGGCTGCAAGATCAACAGAGGGATTAAGGGAAATGTAATTGAACATTGCTAGCTTAGGCACAGAGCGAGCGGCCTCTCTCCGTGCAGACTGCCAGCAGCTTGGGATGCACCGGAGATGATCACAGTTTGGCTAAACAACCAGATTAGCCAGGACACCCCTTGACCCGTGGGACAGGGAGCCAGCAGCAGGTGAGATTATAGCCTGAGAAGTTGAGAACTACCACACGGGCATTAATGGGAGCAGGATTAGATAGACCAGAGAAGCTTGAGAGTCTTGAAGAATTGCTAAGAATCTAAAGGAAACAACTGTCTCGGTCAATCTACGCTGTTTCCCCACCTGGAGCTGCCCTGTAAACATTTATTCTGCAAAAGGGAAAATAGTGGGGATGTGGGCATCAGCTCCAGGGCTTTTGCCAGAAAGGAAAGATTAAATAGAGGGATCCAAAATAGGCTAGATTATCTGGCCCTAAGTATGACTTAATAAGCATTATACCGGGACTTTGATGCTGTGATAATTAAAGAGCCGTTATTTACCTACACTGAGTCCCAAATAGAAATGTGATTGGAGTGTTTGTAAAATACGAAGAGTCCCAGGAAGGCTGCCACCGCAGTCTTTGAGGCTGTGGCTCTGCTGCAATCAGTCCCATGGCTTGGTATGAGTCCTTGGTTCCTCCTCCTCATCTTCCTCCTTCTCCTCCTCCTCACCCTGGCAGGGACTCCCCATGCCTCTCGAGTGGGACAGGACTGGGATCCACAGGGATCCCCTGCAGCCGGGCAGAGGGTACGAGGGCAGCACACGGCTGGTTTGCCAACAGGAGAGTCAAGTCAGGGTTTATTCCTCTCCCTCAAGAGAAGTTTGAGCGTGTCCAGGAGCAATACTGTGAGCGATCACCGATTTTAATAACAAGATCAGATTTTCTCCTGACTTCCTTGGGGATAAAGAAGGATTTGTAGATACTTCAGCTATATTAAGCCATTATTACAATTGATTTGCAGACACAAAAGGGAAATGAGTCATTATTGCCTCGGTGCCTCGGCAGAGGAGCCTGTCACAGGCAGGGGAGACCTCATTGCTCTCTCCAACTCCCTGAAAGGAGGTTGTGGAGAGGAGGGAGCTGGGCTCTTCTCCCAAGTGACAGGGGACAGGACAAGAGGGAATGGCCTCAAGATCCACCAGGAGAGGGTCAGGCTGGACATCAGGATGAAATATTTAATGGAAAGGGTCATTGGTCACTGTCAGAGGCTGCCCAGGGAGGTGGTGGAGTCACCTTCCCTGGAGGGGTTTAAGGGATGGGTGGATGAGGTGCTGAGGGACATGGGTTAGTGATTGATGGGAATGGTTGGACTCAATGATCCAGTGGGTCTTTTCCAACCTGGCAATTCTATGATTCCCTGCTTTGGCCTGCAGGTACCTGACTTGTCCCCATGCCTTGTTGAGGCTCGTGCCTCCCAGAAACACCCCTTTTGGGCAATATTTTAAATGTTAGCGCATTTCTTTGAAAAAATGCAATCGAGAACAACATTGATGCCTTTTCTTGAGGCATGTTGCCATGAATTCCCAGTGTAGTTTGTAAAAGTGCTCCTCCCGCATCAAGCCCAGGGAATGAACTTCACAGCGCTCAGACAGGGCTTGGAGTTTTGCACTTGGGAGTATCAGCAAGTGATCCATGTAGGAATGAAATGAAAACTTGTGATAACCTGGTTTTAGTCACAATTTTAATGTAAAGATGTCTCTTTCCTCAGAGGTAGCTGAAAACTGGGAGGTTCCTTAGAGCAGGAAGGGAACGAGGGATGGAAATAGCACCATTTTCCCAAACAATCCTGATCCAGGGGGTTCTCCCTTTCTTCCTGCTTGTTTCAGAAAGAGGTCCCCAAGTGACAGGGAACAGGACGAGAGAGAATGACCTCAAGCTCTGCCAGAGGAGTGTCAGGCTGGACATTAGGAAAAAAATTTTCATGGAAAGGGTCGTTTGGCACTGTCAGAGGCTGCCCAGGGAGGGGGTTGAGTCACCTTCCCTGGAGGGGTTTAAGAGACAGGTGGACAAGGTGCTGAGGGACATGGTTTACTGATTGATGGGAATGGTTGGACTCAATGAGCCGGTGGGTCTCTTCCAACCTGGTGAGTCTATGATTCTGTTTTGGGGCAGGAGCTGTGCTCTGTACCCCTGGTTTCTTGCATGGGGTCACCTCCTGCATCCCAGGACCCCATCAAGGCTTGGAGCAGCTCCTTGCCCCAGGGCAGCAGCCAGAGGATGAAGCTGGTTTAGCATCAGCCGTGCCCCCTCTGCTGTGCCGCCTGCCTGCAGCAAAATGCCTGACTGGCAGCTCTCAGAGGGGATTTGTTAATTAAAGCCAGGCTTTTAAATCCTTCTATCCACAGCCTGCATCTTTGGAACAGTGCTTAATGAGCCCTGGACAAGTAAGTCTCTTGGGCCTTTTCCTGCCAGCCAGCTTATCCCAGCAGGGCTGTGTCCCACGGAGGAGACGTGGCCAAGTGGAGCATGAGCCCTTTGCAAGGTGCTACAGGGTCCCTGAGCCTCCCTGTCACAGAGCGGGGTTCAGAGCCCAAAAACCATCATCTGGGCACCCTGAGCTGCTCCTCCCAGGTCCAAACACTGATAAAAAGTGGCTGCCCTTGGTGTGCAGCTCTGCCATTAGTGGCAGCTTCAAGGAAGCTTCAATTTTCCCTCTGTACTCAGCACTGGTGAGGCCGCTCCTCGANAGAGGGAATGGCCTCAAGCTCCACCAGGGGAGGTTCAGGCTGGACAGTAGGAAAAAATATTTGACAGTGAGGGTCATTGGGCACTGTCAGAGGCTACTCAGGGAGGGGGTTGATTCACCTTCCCTGGAGGGGTTTAAGGGACAGGTGGACGAGGTGCTGAGGGATATGGTCTAGTGATTGATGGGAATGGTTGGACGTGATGATCTGGTGGGTATTTTCCAACCTGGTGATTCTGTGATTCTACGATTCTAAGGGCTGAGGTGGAGATGCTGCCAGAGCCTGGCAGGCAGAGGAGCTGGCAGTGGGGATGTTCTCACCCCTGTATTGGAGTGGGTCTTGTTCTGATGTTACACCTCTAAGGAGATCTCTAAGGGAAAATGTTGGTCTCCAGTTGTGTTTCACAGGACAAGTCCTACCAGAGACATGAGCATGGGCTGGGGTAGCAGTGGAAACAGAATTGGGTGCAGATCCCTTCCCATCAGAGATGAACTTGGGGTTGGGGGAGGGTGGTTGCTCTGTACCTGTGACTTTTGGAGGAGCTTTGCCTTCTGCTTTGGTAGAAGCAGATACTACCCAGTGCCTTTAGCCTCTGTATTGTAGCAGTTGCTGCATCCCATTGCTTCTGCTACCGATTCTCTAGTGTGGGGGATACACGGGGCTTTCCACAAAGGGTTTTAACAGGGGTGTTGGGAGCTGTACCCGGGGCTGCATGCCTCCAAGACAGCCTGTGGAAACTGCGTTCCTTCTGCCTTTGTATAATGGGTGCCCCTTTTCCTCCAGGTATCAAGGTAATCGGTGGCATCAAGGAACTCACTGGGGAAGAATATGGAGTTTATGTCAAGAGGATCCTTCCAGGGGGTGTTGCTTATGCGGATGGTGAGTTACACATGGTGTGGAGTAGCATAAAGTGTGAGAAAAGCCAAAATCAAATGTATTTATGGTATATGTTGCTTTATTAGACGCCAGGTGCTTCTTTCCAAGTTTTCCAGCAGCGTGGGGTATTTTTTTCACTGTGGCAATCATTGTAACATCCCACGGAAGCCTTGGCTTGGCTTCTACAGCAGATCTACGAGTGCTTCATGTCTCCAAAGCAGGAGCTCACTGTGCTGCTTGTCCTTTCCCTTCCACCACTGGCTTCCTGTGGCCCCAGAACAACAAGAGACCCTTTGGCAAAGTCAGCTCTGCTCCAGGCCCCTGATTTCATTCTCAGCGTCTTCAAACAGGGTGTGTTGGGCAGGCAGGCACGGCAGCGTTCACCTGCCGGAGTTTCGGATGAGGGTGAGGGCTGTCCCAAATGTTACAGCATGATTTTCCTGTCTAATAAAGACAAATAAACCCAGAACTGGCCTGAGTGCCACTTGTGGTTTTCTTCCTGACCTCAGACTGAATTAAGTAAAAGCTTTGTTGCGCTTTTTGGCATTTACCTCCGTAACTCCCTGCAGCGGAGGAAGGGCTGTGACATCAGCACCAGTTGTTTAGAGAGGCTGCAGAAAATCCATCCACGGACAGCTTGAAAAACAGGTTGCGTGAGCATCTCAGGATAAACCTATGAATATTTCATCCCATCCCAGGGCAAAGGGAGGAACAGCCCAACCTCTCCCAGTCCCTTCAAGCTGCATTTTCTGCCATTTCTATCTATTATTTCTCTTTTCCAGGGCGCCTGCAGCCAGGAGACCAGATCCTAGAGGTCAATGGAGATTCCCTAATTGGGGTTACAAGCGAGAGGTATCATATCCAAACAAAAAGTTGGTTTTGTATAATTCTGTGAAGTGGTTTGGGCTGCAGGTTGCACAGAGGACACCAGGGCATCACTTCGTTGGTGCTGTGACACAGCCACGCTGCTCCGAGAGCCAACTTCTATATCAAAATAGACCAGTGACCCTAATGGGTATTTGTGAGCTATTCAGCTGTTTTCTAAAAACGCTGGGTTTCTGACAGCTCCCGGCTGGGAGTGGCAGCAAACGGAGTAGGGGTGCAAGTTCCACAGATCCCAGTGCAGGAGATCAGCCAGTGCTTGAGGCCAACTACTGCTCTGTGCTGGGGATTCCCTCCAGAGCTGCAGTCCAGCCCCTCCACACCCTATGAGGGAGGCTACAGCACGTTGCAGGCTCCTCTTTTCCATTCAGCATCGTGCTAACCTGCACTGCCTTGCTCTTCTGCATGGCATCCTTAGTCTGGATAGATGCTTGAGAAGCAGTGTGAGGAGCTTCTCCTGCTCCCAAACACCCAGAGCAGCTGGGTTGGATGAAGAAGGTCCTTGAGGACATCTCTGCAGCTGCAGAAAGGGTCACTGGGCAGTGGCAGAGGCTGCCCAGGGAGGTGGTTGAGTCACCTTCCCTGGAGGGGTTTAAGGGACGGGTGGACGAGGTGCTGAGGGACATGGTTTAGTGACTGATGGGAATGGTTGGATTCGATGATCCTGGGGGTCTTCTCCAACCTGGTGCTTCTGTGATTCTATGATTCTTCTGGGCAGCTGAGTCTTGTGAGCATAAAGATTCCAGTATTGTGTGTGTACTGGGGCAAACGGCTGATGCCTTGTGTACCTGCAATGTTAGCAGCAAGCACAGAACAAACAGCCAATGTTCTCATGCTTTCTGAGACCTTGGAATCTTTATTAAGACCCGTGGGTTAATAGGAAAGGAATACACTAGGTGGGAAATGTGAAGATAAGGGGCACGTGTGGAAAACAGGGGGTTGCACTCTGTTGCTGCACTGCGGGATTCTCCAGGGTGGAAATTCACTGGGTTACTGGATACAGAGGCACTATATAAGGTTTGCATTCTCTAAATAAAGTTGATCTCGATTGTTGCCCCTATCGACAAGGTCCATGCCTTCATCTCTACAGTGTCTGGCTCTGGCTCCCTCGGGGATGCACGTATTCTGAACCAGAAAGCAGAAACAGAGACTTCCAAAGGGAAGAGTTGTGCTGAGAGGTGCTTGCTCACCACCACCTGCATCTTCTGGGTCTGCTTTGTTATCTGCTATTTATTGCAGAAAGGAAAATCAGCTTGGCTGCCCTCCAGCTCCAGTGCCAGGGAGGGAATGGGGCTGCTCCATGGGTGTCCATCCAAAAAAAAGGTCACTTGGCTACTGCCGGGGCTTGCCGAGGCCACGGAGTCTCTGACTAGTTTGCCAGGAGCTTTGAGACACAGCCAGGCAGGCTTGGTGGAGCTCTGCATGCATTGACATGTCGTGGTTCTTGTCTCACAGGGCCGTGGACATCCTGAGGACAGCGGCAGCCACCAGTCACATGCGCCTTCTTATAGCCCGCGATGACGATGCTCGGTAAGGGGGATCTCCCGCTGGGAAGGGGGATGGAGGCATGCGTCAACATTAGAGCTGACCTGCCTTTGAGCTAACAGAACTCCAGTACCGTGGTGGAGATGGAGGTGACCAAGGGTCTTTGGTAACTGTTCACTGCTGGGAACTCTCTGGAGCGAGTCCAGAGAAGAGCAATGAAGCTGGTGAAGGGGCTGGAGAACAGGCCCTATGAGGAACGGGTGAGAGAGCTGGGGGTGTTTAGCCTGGAGAAGAGGAGGCTGAGGGGAGACCTCATTGCTCTCTACAAATACCTGAAGGGAGGTTGTGGAGAGGAGGGAGCTGGGCTCTTCTCCCAAGGGATAGGGGACAGGATGAGAGGGAATGGCCTCAAGCTCCACCAGGGGAGGTTCAGGCTGGACAGTAGGAAAAAATATTTTACAGAAAGGGTCATTGGGCAGTGTCAGAGGCTGCCCAGGGAGGGGGTTGATTCCCCTTCCCTGGAGGGGTTTAAGGTGTGCGTGGATAAGGTGCTGAGGTACATGGTTTAGTGATTGATGGGAATGGTTCGACTGGATGATCTGGTGGGTATTTTTCAACCTGGTGATTCTGTGATTCTATGAAAGGAAGTAAAGCTGCAGACCTGGCTCTAGCCCAGCCTCTTCTGGCTTTGTGGGGCATCTCAGCAGCCAGCAGGTTTCTACAGGCATTTTCCCAGTGAGGACCAGGGTAGCTCCAGCTGTTAGGTGGCACAGGCTCCTTCAGCTCCACTGCGTGGTGCTGAGCTGCCCATGGCCTATCACGTCCTGCACAGAGCTTTGGATGGAAACGGAGAGACAGCAGGACCTTCCCTCTCCTTTCCAGCTAGATATGTTGAGTTAAGGTCTTCTTTCCCCAGGCGTTTCCTCCTTCCCAGGGAGCATGGGCAGTTTCTCCCTGAAACCACTCCTGGGAAAACCTTGTGTTCTCTAGAGATGCTCAGAGGGTTAAAAAGGAGAAGAGAAAATCTCAGTTTTGTCTTGGTTGGATTTAAGCTTTGTGGGTCAATAATGATGTCATGAGAGAGGGCAGGATTGGGAAAGCCAAGGTGTGGGAATCGTGGGGTCTCGGATATCTGGCTCAATGTGCTTGAGCATCCTCCTCTTTTGAACAGACACACGGGTCTGGAAACTTGAGGTGCAGCCGAAACCACCAAAATGAGAGTGGGTTTAGGCGAAGCGTAGCCGTGGGCGGGCAAGCTGGGGTGCCAAGGCTAACAATCACACAGCCATTTGCTAAACGTACCCACAGCCCGTTAATGATGGAGATGATGATGGTTTTATTCCTTATCCATCAGCAGCTGTGGAGTTCTACTGCCTTAGCAGAGAGGGAGAGTGCTGTAATGACAGGGATGAGGTTAATTTTGATACAGCAATACCCTGGCAGAAGAATTAATTGCTATTAATGATGAACTGCCATTACCTACCTCTGTTCCACTCTTGTGGTGACAATAATGTCTCAAATTATTATATTAAACGCAATTCCTTCAGCACCTGCTAAGGGAACGCTGGGTGAAGCGAGCAGGTCAGCAGAGCCAGGCTGGTGAGTTTGCCCCTTGGGAGCAAGGATGTGCAGGATTCACCTCTGCTGCAGCAGCCACCGCGCTGCCTTCGGGGTGGAAGAGGCAGTGAGCATCTCCTGACATTCCCTTTCTGAGCAGCTGACGCTGGGGCTGCTCCTCAGCAAGCTCAGAGTTTACTCAGAGAAGCTCTTTATTTCCCAGCCGGAGCCCCCAGAGCAGGATTTCTGCCTTTGCCCATGTTGATCTGTCCCAAGCTGTTCAGGCATCCTGATGTGCCTCCTAATATCTTAAACTACAGCAGATGTTTCTTAAAATACACGCCCGCACGGCTTTGTCAGCAGCTCTGGCTCCTTCCCGCATCTGTCAGCAGCCCAAAAACCAGCTCAGGGGGACTGGGAGGGCAACAGGGTTTGAAGAAATTGCTTTGGTCTCCCTGTGCTGCTGGTTGTCTCTTAAATCTGTGAAAGGTCGGAGGGCGGGGAAGTAATCAGGTTAGGTTTTTTTAAAGATTTGCAGAGATTTCCCTTACGTAATCACCTCCAAACTGTTTAATACACGCACACATATCGCTGGGATTAGGGGCTGTGGCGAAGGCGGGGGAGGATTTTTCTGCTTTTTGGGGTTTTTTTCCTTAGTTTTGCCTATATTTTATTGACGTCTCGTTATCTTTTAAGCCCATCCTTGTGCGTGGGTGAGCAGACAGCCCTCTGGGCCCTCTGCCTCTGCAGGTGATGCCCACGGGGCTGCGGCACCCAGGACTCCAGAGAGCTGAGGGCAGCCTCCCACTTCCCACTGCCCAGCAAAGAGGCTCACGAGACACAAAAGCTGAAGGAAAGCGTGGGGAGGGCTGCAGTTCAGTGTGTTTGCAAATACCCCCCCACAGGTCATCTTCGTAAACCCTGGGTGCACAAAGCGTGCTGGAGGAGGAAACGCGGTGGCTCTGGGTTTGGAAGACAATCCAGCTCGCCTGCCAATGTTCCCAATGACTCAGCTAAGCAGCAGTTTGTTGTGGTTGCCCTCGGGTGAATCTGACTCATAAACATTATTATTTGTCCCTGGAGTTAATTATAGATCCAAATTACCTGTGCTCTTAATGGAACTGAGCCCTGGCGTGTACAAGATGCATGTTTTCAGCCTGTCACATCAGCTGTGCTGCAGACAGCAGCACTAATGCCAGGGCGGAAAGCAGAAAATTCAGATCTGGAGCTAGACCCACTGCGTTTGGATGATGGCTGGATCTCATTTTCATTTGTGCTCATCTTTAGCTAATCAGGATCGTTTTATTGCATATGCAGAACTATTGTTTATTCATCCTCAGCCTGAAAATTACAATGATTCCTTCTTTCTATGCATTGCACATCCCTGTTTGTCAGGTTTATCACTGTGAGAAAGCCTGTTCGTGCTGCACCTCCTGGTACTCGCATGATAAAATGCTGCATACGTTGCATCTTCGCATGATACGCAGAGTCATCATGGTGGAAATGGGTTATTGTATTGAAAGGGCTGCCACAAGCGGTGAAGAAAGAAATCTGCTTTGCTGCAAACGCATAACCAAGGCCAACCAAGAGCCAGGAATCAGCAGAGAGGCTGCTGCTTGAGGGAGGCTGCAAGTGCCCAGCACTGGCTGAGGCTGCCCAGGGAGGGGGTTGAGTCACCTTCCCTGGAGGGGTTTAAGGGCCAGGTGGACGAGGTGCTGAGGGACATGGGTTAGTGATTGATGGGAATGGTTGGACTTGATGATCCGGTGGGTCTTTTCCAACCTAGTGATTCTATGAATGCAAGGGAATCTCTTTTTGATTCCTGCGTGTGACAGTTGTAGCTCAGCCCGCAGGCTGGTTTTGAGCCCTTGGTGTGCTAAACTGGACATCAGTGCTGGGGTTGAGTCCTGACACCCCAAGGTCACTGGGGAGAGCCACGCACGCTGTTCCCCTGGAGCAGAGATGCACTTGCGTGGGGCAGCGCTTCCCAGGATTTATTGACAAGCAAGGACAAGCCGTGGTGTGGTGTGCAGCCCAGCACAGCCAGCGTGGAGGCTTGGGAGGTGCTGGCTCTAGCAGGTCTGTGCCAGATCTGTACCTGGGCTCCGTGCGGGAGGTGCTGCTCCGGAGCATCATCCCAACCAAGCAGCGGTGGATGCGCTGCGTCCGCTGCGAGCTGGGCATGAGAAAATCTGCTTTTGTGATGCTTTTGCAGCGCTTTGGGTTCACGGTTCCCCTTGACCTGTGAGCTTTGTTTATTTGAGAGAAGCTATTAATTTACCTGATGTCACCAGCTGCTCTTTCTGCCCCAGCTGAGGTTTGCAGACGCTCTGCTCTCGTGTAACCTTTGATGTAGGATTCACCCTTTGTTCTCCTACGAACAAAAGGGCAGGACAAGGAGGTATTAGGAGAGAGAACAACAATATTTAGCTGGAAGACTGACCCCCTGCTGCTTAATCTCCCACAAAATCAGCCCACAGCTGGCTGACAACCCCATTATCCCGCTTCATATTGTGGGGCCGGCTGACAGCTGTGCAGCTCCCAGCTCGGTGACAGGGATCCTCCTGACCGCAAACGTCTGTATCTTAAGGAATAAGAGCTGGAGGAAGGATTGTTAAAACGAACTTTCCACCTAAAATAATCCCACATTTCATTTTCTAAATAAAGTTCTGGGTGCTGCGGACTTGCAGACACCCAACAGCTCCAAAGGTTTCAGCTGGGGTCAAATTTTAAATATTAAAGACGTCTTCTGAAGTGTCTTAGTGTTTGAAAGCTCAAAGCAAGGCTTGCTGGCATTCCTTCAATGGGCTCGTTTATTAATCAGTAACGTTTGGGCATCGCCTGCCCGCCTGCCAGTTCCTTTAAATGCAGCGCTGAGTGCAAAATGAATTCTCCGAATGACACCCCAAAGCGCATTTTGCTGGCTGCAGGGATAAGCTACTCAAGTTAGTCATAGGTTTATGTCCTTGGTGGAACCAGGGCTTGCAGGATTGACCAACAAAGCAGGAGCTGGGACAGTTGCTCATGATGATTTAGATGCATCGTCCCTGCAGCAAACGGCTGGGCTGGACCCAGCTTTGCAAAGCGACCCTGAGCTCACAGCTCGTTGTTCAGGCTCTTCAGCAAATAATGATAAACATTCCTTTGTAGATGAACATAACTTAAAGAACAACAAAGAATGTACAAGTCATACGTGACCTTGCTTACAACAGTTTGACAGCAAGGATTGGTGATGGGGTTTGGATTGTTTAGCAGGATTTAAGGAGCGTAAGAGCTCC
The DNA here is from genome assembly GCA_013389865.1 of Piaya cayana. Taxonomy (NCBI): domain Eukaryota; kingdom Metazoa; phylum Chordata; class Aves; order Cuculiformes; family Coccyzidae; genus Piaya; species Piaya cayana. The sequence goes on along the minus strand of WAAB01007393.1, from coordinate 22,940 downwards.
AGACTATTTGCATTTGCATTGACTAAGAGTTTTTTAGGCATTGTTTTAAGTTCATAACCTGTTCTGTGCTCTGATGGATTGTTGTCTGAGGAAAATGTAACAATGGACGGCGATAGAAACACCCAACCCAAAACAAAAATCCTGCTGCTTATGGCTCCGTAGCCACGTTAGGGTCCAGCACGTTAGACCTGCCATTCCAACAGGCCAAGGAGGAACAAAGCCACCCCTGGAGGAGTTACCGGTGAAAAAGGAGTGTGAATCAATTTTAGAAATACAGCGGTTTCATTGGAAAGTGAAATATTGTGCTAAAGGCAGATCCATCCAAGGCTTAACCCAGGGAACAGCAAACTGCTGCTCTGGGGTCATAGGATTACAGAATCATGGAATGGTTTGGGTTGGAAGGGACCTCAAAGTCCATCCAGTTCCACCCCCCTGCCATGGGCAGGGACACCTCCCACTGGATCAGGGGCTCCCAGCCCCATCCAACCTGGCCTTGAACCCCTCCAGGGATGGGGCAGCCACTGCTTCTCTGGACAACCTGGGCCCCATCTGCATCATCCTTCCATTTTCTCAGGGCTTTAACCTCTATCACAGTGTTTACTGCTATGAAACTGTTAGTGAGAACAGGAAGATAGGGATCTTTGAACAAAGAAGTTGTCTTGTTTTTAAGGTCCTGGGTTTAGTACATAAAGACAATAGTGTTGATGCACAGTAGTGGGACTCACCAAGGCTTTTCCATCGAGTATTGTGTGCCACGGATATAAAATTAGCATCAAATAGCATGAATGAGGCATAGGTTTGATGGCAATATTAGATATGGCAGGCACTGCTCTTTGAAGTTCATTAAGGAGCCGGTTGTTAATGGGAAGACATAAATTACCGAGAGCATTTCCAGCAGGAACCTAAAGAGCTGATGATTCATTCATCATTTAATATTGTTGACTCCCATCTAGCCAATAATATGACATCTGTCCCGGTAAAGCACGCAGATGACACAACATCTGCTGGTGCGTAAGAGCAGTCTCCCCGCCGAGGACACTTTGCTGTGGCTGGTTGCCTGCAGCCTCGCCTGGAGCTTGTCTGCCTGTCAAGTGTAAGAGCTCGCCAGTCGCAACCAGACTTTTCCTGTGGCTACAGCATCAAGGAGGCACCTTCCCATGGGGATTCCCTCATGCCTTCAAAACAGACATCTAACATTGTTACCCTGGCCACAAAAACAATACTTTCGAGGCCTCTCCCCGTTGCCTGGCGGCTTATTTAATGACACCTGCAAGAAATCAGTCATCCTCGAGGCTCTTCTCTCTCTCAGAAGGTTGGATTGATCAGGTAGAGTTGGGTTATGAAGGCAGAGGAGTCACAGAGGGACAGCTCAGCCCTGGGAACAAAGAGCCAGTGTGGCAGGGATGGGCAGAGGAGGATGATGCTTAAACACAGGATCCTCCGTGAGAAAGTCATAGCAGCTCAAAGAAGGATAACAGAAAAGATGAAGGAGGTAGCGAATGTGGTTAGCGGTGGTTCTTACTGGGGTTTAAAACCACAACATGATAGACTTGGCAAAAGGAAGGTCACGAAGCCATTCACCCGCTGTGTACAGGGAGTTACAGGTCATCAAGGACTCGGCACACATGATGGTCGAACTCAGCCTGGAAGGGAAGCATTAATGAAGGCCCTTGGGCACAGAGGCAGCTTTCCAGGTGTTGTTGTGGATGAGATTGCTTGGCAGGGAGGCAATGTAGGAAACAGAGGGGGTTATGTCAGGACAGAGGAATCTTGCTAAATGTTTGTGAGCTGCCATTCCTCCCTGCTCTTGAATTCACCAAGAAGCACTTACGATCTTGCTGTCTGCAAATGTAGCATGTGTGGAATTCAGCATGAGTTACTGGGAAGAGTACACAAGCCTGTGCTGCCCCAGAGTGCTTTCTGCATGCAGCTCCACCTGAAAACTTTCCAGGGCAGAGAATCCCAGAATCCCAGAATCACCAGGTTGGACGAGACTCACCAGGTCATTGAGTCCAACCATTCCCATCAATCACTAACCCACATCCCTCAGCACCTTGTCCACCCGTCCCTTAAACCCCTCCAGGGAGGGTGAATCAACCCCCTCCCTGGGCAGCCTCTGACAGTGCCCAATGNGCTTCGTTGCTCTTCTCTGCACTTGCTCCAAAGCCTCAACATCCTTCTTGTGCTGAGGGGCCCACAACTGAACACAGGATTCAAGGACTGTGCTGAAGGGGCACATGAAAGCTCCAGCCCATCACAGGAAAGCATCGACCTTAAGCATTGCACAGCCTCTTGACACTGTAGGGGTTACACCTTTGTGCATGAGAAAGCACTGCCAGCTTCCCATGGCTAGAGGAAATCAGCCCTGCACACTTGGGAGTAAATCACTGCCCACAGAGGAACTGTTATTTTATCATCGGATGGGGAATAGTTTTGAGCAGCAGCTGACTATTCCATTTTATTTTTTTTTTCCAGGAGAGAGTTCTCCGAGCTATTGGAAAAGTTTGGCTCCCAGAGCAATACGGGCTCAGCGCGGAGCTCACCGATCCTCCACAGCGGCAGTGAGTAGCTCAGCGTTCCCCAGGGGGAAACCCACAGCCCCTCTCTCTGCCAGTAGAGTCTGCCTCAACCCAGTGTTGTTTGGAAGGAGGTTTGGATTTGTGTCGGTATTTGGGTGGAGATTTGAAGGACGAGAAGTTCTGCTTCTCCTTATTGGAAGGAGTCGGTGTGGCCCGGGGCGCAGAGCAGCAGGCACAGATGGTCCTGCGTGTGCAGAGCACCCAGAGAGGTGGAACTGAGCTGGGGTCCTACCAGCTCCCCACATCCCCAGATTCTGCTTAACCAGCGTGCTGGGCAGGTAGCCGCAGCAGTCCCCATCTCTGCAGGTGCACTTTCCTACTAGGAATTTCCAAAGCATTTCAGCAATTGTTCATTCGATTATCGTTATTTTATATTGCAAATGGAAACTGTTTAATGGGATGCAACAAGGTTAACCTAAGCGGGCTGCACCGAATTGTGTGTGTAGGATAGGAAGGTGTCCCCTGGCTTGCTGTGCTACCAGAGCGCTGCCAACCCTCCCCCTACGGCACAGATACAGCCCCATGCAGGAATTGTGCTGCGGAGGCTCTCTGTGAGCCATAGAGTGAGGGCTTTAAGCTTTCCCCCAGAATCTAAGGATATAGTGCCAGCTCTCAGTGGCAGAGAGGGGAGGAGGGTGACGCTGGAGTATTCCTACACCCTGACTGACTCTGACTTTGTCGTGCAGGTCGATACCTGGAAAGTACGTCCTCAGGCTCCTCCTCACGCTCTCAGAGCCCGCTGCTGCTGAGCCCTGCCAATTCCCACGGCCCCTTTGTTGGGAACCCGGCGCACGCCCCTCACACGCAGTACGTACAGGGCTGGCCCCGCAGAGCCTGTCCCTCGTTTCAGTCATAAAGATATCGCCGAGCGTCTAACACTGTCTCAGGGCAGAAGCGATAAATAATTCCAGTGCTCGAAGGACTGCTTTGGGCATCCTTGTGTCCTCTATCCCGTTGTATCACTGCGATGGTTAGGGCAGCTCAGCATCTTCTACAAGTCCTTGTCGCAGTGGCATCTTGACTGTTCCTGGGAAGCCTTTGCCCAGGAGCTGGGAAGCTTCTCATTTGAGGCAGTCGATATGTCTGCAGTTTGGTCAACAACACAACTGCTCCTCTTCCTTCCCTCTGAAAGCCTGTGGAGAAGGCTTAGAGACAGTTGAGAGGAAGCTGCACATCACCTTTATAAACAATGCCATGAGTGGAGTGTTTCTGAGAGGCCAGTGGTGCTTTCAGAAGGTGTTTCAGGAGCTTGTTTGCTCTTGCCTTGCTTTCTGGCACGTTGGCATCATGCAACAGGAGCACGAGCGCTGCCCTCTTGATGCAAACACTCCTGACACTCTTTGCTTTGGTGTCAACCAGCAGTTGCCTCTAGACACCGCATCCTTTTGTCTCCGGAGTATCTCCTGGAGCGTGTGTTTTCATGTGGTCACCTATCCCTTTCATATTTCACAGGGTCAGAGGTTTGGACAAGCAGAGCTTGTTTTTCTGTGCGCTCATCCCCAGGGTGCTCGGGGTTGACCCTTCAGAGGCCAGTTCAAAGGGTGTCAACAGTTGAGAGCTGGGACCATTCGTCCCCAGGGCTTGCATGTTCCCTTCTTTTGACAGTATAAACAAGCCAAGTCACTGGTAAAGAGTCAGGCCCCACTGGAGAACCAGTAAATCCTCCTGCTGAACACCAGCTCTTTATTAGGGATTTGCAGAGGACAAATATTTGGCACCAGAGGTTTAAGCTGCTTGCACAGAGCAAGAGACCCTTACAGAGGAGAAGCCAGCTCACCTGCTTGGCAGCTGGTTTGGACACACTAGGTACCTTCCCTCTGCTGTTAACCAGCTCCAGGCTGGGATATAGGCTAGAGGGAACCTTGTTTGGTGGCCTCCTCACTCGGTGCTGCTTTCCTGTGCCGTGTTCTCTTTGTCTCCGTGCTGGTGCCAGGCCCCAGAGTCTTCTCCTGGGAGCAGCATGAGCTGTTTGAGATCCCAGACCATTGATCACAGCTGAGCACTGGTGATCAGCTGCAGAGGCGTAACTGGGGCCATGAGGTTTTTTCTGCATGTAGTTGCCATCCCTCCTGCTCACTGCAGGTTGTCCCCAGTCCATGCATCTCCCTGTGGTGTCATCTGAGGTCCTGCCAAACCACTGAGCAACAGGACCCAGATACAATTCAGTCTCACCTAGACATTGTCTGATATTTTTATTGGAACTGAAGGATTCGATGCTGCGTGTTGTGACATCGTTTTCCTAAAATGTTTCTTAGAGTGAGGTTTTCCATGAGATGTTGTCTGTGTGAGTGCTGCCTCTATCCTCCACCAGACCCTCTGGGGGTGCTGGCAGTGTGCTCTGTCCCTGGGATGTCTGACCCCTGGGGATGGCACCGCTGGGCTGTTACGCATTGCAGTCACTGTGAGGTGTGGGATGCACAGCTGGCGTTGCTTTTGAAGTTATTTGAAGTTATTTGATCTGGAGTAGCGGAAACTGCAGACCGGTTGGTGAGAGGCTGCTGCGCAAACAAACTGAGAAGGAGAAAAATCCACCTGCATGCAAAGGCTCGCTGACCCTTGGATGCCACCAAACCCTTCCCCAGCACCTTTCTGCTATAATGTGGTCAGTGAAACCTTATCACAATTGCTAAACCTCCCTGCTGGCATGGAGCTGCCTCTTGGCTCCTGTTGAGCAGGCAGCTCTTGGAGTGCAGGGTTACTGCTCCGCTTGCAGTGCAGCCTTGACTGGGAGGGGTACCACAGCCACAGCAGTCAAACCGTGTGGTGGCTACTGCCGTAAAGGTGCTGAAGGGCTCATTTCTTAGGGCGTCTCACAGGATCGGGAGCCCAAACCTGAGTTAGGACACTCAGCTGTGCGTTCTGAGCTTCACTGTGACATTCACTAAGGCTGCTTTAAGTGACCAATCTGTAAATTGCTGTCTGCTAGTTTAGCTGGATTCAAACCAAAACCCCATCAATCTTTCATGTGCTTCTGGCTATAAAAACCAAGAGTGCCAAATATATTCTGGCTCTTCCCTCTTTCTTTTCTAAATGCTAACGAGTGTTCCCCGGTATTTGGGATTATGCAGCCACCTCTGTGGTGCTGAGCAATATCTGCTGAGAAACTGGAGCCCTCACCTCTTCTTTCCAAGGTTGGGTGCAAGAAAAGATGCAGAGGCAGAAAAGGTTGGGAGAATTTAGAAGGATTATGCCCGGATAGAAAGCCAGGCAGAATTTTTTTCAGCGATATGGGGGAATAAATCAGAACACCTTGAGTCACCTGCTAACGTCTCTCCCTTGCAGCTGCTCCATTGAATCGGGAATCCAGAGCATTTCTATAGCAAAATCCTCCGGCTTAGGGCTGACAATCAGTGGTGGATCTAACAGACCTGATGGCCCCATGATTTATGTTCAAGAGCTTATGCCAGACGGTGACTGTTACAAGGTAAGCTCGATGGCTTCGCAATGGGGACCTCTCCGAGAGGCTGCAGCTGTTCTGAAGCAGCTTTTCTAAGAATGGATGAATAATTGCACGGACTAATGAGGATCTGTGGTGCAGGAGGAGGCTTTGGGGCAGAGAGACCTTTCTTCCCAACGCTCTGACTTTCTCCTTCTTTGTTTAGGATGGTCGGCTCCGACCTGGCGACCAACTAATCGCGATCAATAAAGATTCTTTGGTGGGCAGCACGCACGAAGAGGCCAGAAAAATAATTGCAAAAGCCAAATTCAGGTGGGCATGGAATGGATTTTCTGTCATCCTCACCGTGCTGCTGAGTCCTTAGGCAGAAATGCTTCGTGTCCTTCAAGAAGCCTGAAGAACTTTAGTCTTAAATGATGCTTCAGGATGGTCCTGACAATCTCACCGTAGCCCATGGTGGCTGCACCAGCAAAGCTGGTGCAGCCGCCATGGGCTGCGGTGAGATTGTCCCAGAGAAAGATTCACAAGCATAGAAGTTCTGCAAATCTGTGCTCTTTTTTTTTTTTCTTTTTGTTAATAAATTGTTCTGTATTTGTTATTTCTTTAAGACACGAGGAAAACACAGAAGTGGCCTTTATTCCTGGAAGGGGACGCTTACACCCCGGACTGTCAGTTCATAACAACATCCCATCGCCTCCTCCGAAGGCCGTGGGGAACGGGCTGAGCTCCTGCAGACTGAAGGTCCACGTGAGGTCCCCAGAGGTAGGTTGAAGTACATCTCTAAATGGACGCCAGTTTTCATGGGTTCATCACGGGTTTGAGACAGTGAAGGATCTGTGGAGGTAAATGAGAGGAGTTTCTTCACTGGGGCCTGCATTCAGACCTGTTTCAGAAGTCTCCGGTTCTAAAAAAAACCAAACCCCTTCTTTGGATGGCAACCTGCACCTCATTCAGTCCCAGTCATAGGGCTGGAAGGGATCTCGGGAGTCGGTTTGATCTCCTCTCCCACCCAAAGGCAGGAACAACTCTTTGTTCTTAAAGACCTCTAAAGAGGATGAATCCGCAGCATTCCTAAGCAGCCTGTTTCGGTTCTTCGTGAACCTCACGATAAGGCAGGCTCATTCTTCCCGTGAAGCCTCACTCCACGTTGTGTTTGCAGAGACAAGCGCTGGAGTGGTGCGTGGTGAGATGGGATTGAACCAGACCGCACTCATCATCATTTAGTTCTGTGGTCGGGTTCTGTGCATTCGTTGCTCCTCACCTGGGCTGGTGTGTTGCCGATTGTCTCTTCTGCTCTCTTCCACATAAACTTCCTGTAGAAAAAGTTGTCTGGAAGTTCCTTTCATTCAAGCATAGAATCATAGAATCACTAGCTTGGAAAGGACCCACTGGATCATCGAGTCCAACCATTCACATCAGTCACTAAACCATATCCCTCAGGACCTCATCCACCCATCCCTTAAACCCCTCCAGGGAAGGTGACTCAACCCCCTCCCTGGGCAGCCTCTGACACTGCCCAATGACCCTTTCTGGGAAATATTTTTTCCTCATGTAAAGCCTGAACCTCCCCTGGCCCATCTGCGCCAGAGGTGTACACGGTGCCTTTGCTGTTGATGAGCTGGATGGGTTGCTTTCTCTTGATCACCTCTGTCTTCTGCTCCTCATTTGCCCCAACAGATTCTTCTTAATGATTCTCCGTGCTCTTTTGTCTTGCTTTTCTAGAATAGACGTGAAAATCACTTTCCCGTGCCTTCTTTGTCACCGGACATTTGCCCACCAGAGCTTACTGTCTCAGGTAAGAGCCCTGCCGATTTTTTTTTCTGTGAGTGGGTGACAGACGCAGCCTTGGCTCCTTGGGGATGAGGGTCACGGAATTAACTTTTATCACTGTTTATGCTGCTGTAATGGAGTCTATCAGGGTGATGATAAGACTCAGCCAGCTAGGAGAGAGGCGAGGCAGCAGCTTGGCTTGCTCAGCAGGTGGTAATGATGTCCGTGTTTGTCTTTAGTAGCAAAATGCTTTATTAAGACAGTCGGAGGACTAATGTCTTCATAGGAGACAACTTCTTCCACTCACAAACTGGTTTTCATCCAGTCTTTGCCCACATGCAAAGCTCATGTCTGACTTGCATCCAGGAGGTCACATTCCAGGCAACATTCCCTTCTGCTGGGAATGGGGGGTCCTCGCTGACGCAGTATTAAAAAGTCACTTGCTGACAGTTGTCACAGGCAGCCCTGGGCATCACACAGGCAGTAAGGATGCCCTCAGTTGGTCGAACTGGGAAATTGCTTAGAGATGTGATGAATTCACATTTCTTTCCACATCCGAGCTCCATGTTCTGTTTATTTTTCCGTACTGCTTTTTCTCTCCATGCTCCGAGCCCTGCACTGAGCTCTTAACTTTTGTGGGAGAGACCCACTCTGTTCACCGAACAGGGCAGCTGCAGGCACTCAAGTCACTCAGCAGCTTCACGGGAACCACGGGGAATCTCAATAAACCCCAAGAATCATAGAATCACCAGGTTGGAAAGGACCCACGGGAACATTGAGTCCAACCATTCCTATCAAACACTAACCCATGTCCCTCAGCACCTCGTCCACCCAGCCCTTAAACACCTCCAGGGAAGGTGACTCAACCCCCTCCCTGGGCAGCCTCTGACAGTGCTCAATGACACTTTCCGTGAAAACTTTCTTCCCAATGTCCAGCCTGACCCTCCCCTGGTGGAGCTTGAGGTCATTCCCTCTCATCCTGTCCCCTGTCCCTTGGCAGAAGAGCCCAGCTCCCTCCTCTCCACAACCTCCTCTCAGGTAGTTGCAGAGAGCAATGAGGTCTCCTCTCAGCCTCCTCCACGATAAACACCCCCAGCTCTCTCAGCCGTTCCTCATCAGGCCTGTTCTCCAGCCCCTTCACCAGCTTTGTCGCTCTTCTCTGCACTCGCTCCAGAGCCTCAACATCCTTCTTGTGCTGAGGGGCCCACAACTGAACACAGGATTCGAGGGCTCACTGTTCAGCAAGATGACCTCCAGCAAAATACCCGATGTCCCTGTGACATGTCCCCACCCAGAGGAAAAGCTGGGCTTTTCATAGTGTGTCCTTGGCAAATGCAGCCACCCCCTTGTGCCCTGTGCCCTGCTGAGGCCCTGGTCCTGTGCTGTGTTGTAATTTCCATCTGGGAGGCTAGGAGTGAGTGTTGCAAGGTAAATTGTGTTTAGTCTGGAGCTGGGAGTACTGGCAGAGACGGGGAGCAGGCAGTGCTGGGCTGGGGGTGCGTCAACACTCTGCTCCCAGGGATCCCTGTCTCACCTTGGGCTGGCATCAGCCTCCAGATGGCATCAGCCTCCACCTCCCGTGTTCCTGCAGAGCCCCCAGGACAGGGACTGCCCCGCTCGGAGCATCCTCCAAGCTCTCAGGTGGCCACGACCAGCAGCCAGTGTTGGGGAGCAAAGCCCTGGATCATGCAGGCAATCCAGCAAATCCCGATGACCTAATCGCATCCTGACTGAGCTGTGGGATTTGACTACATGTGGGGTTTTGATGTGAAACGCTGAGGAGGCTTTGTGTCGGCGTTGTCATCCATGAAAACAGAAAAATGTCTTGCAGCAGCGAGGCTTGTAGCCTGGGCCAGTGCCTCTCCGTGGGTGCCTGATGGATATTTGGATACAGGCGTGTCCAGAGCCGACAGCAAAGCCGTGAGGAGCTAATCCTGATTAGCCATGCATGGAGAGGTGACAGCTCTGCCCTTGAACCTGCAGAGTAAAGTGGTGGTGGCCGATCCAGCAAACCCATTTGTTACCTCTTGCTGCTTCCCAGCTGCTGGAATTAGCAGAGGGGATGAATGATAGAATCATGGAATCACAGGATGGTTTGGGCTGGAAGGGACCTTAAAGAGCACCCAGTTCCATCCCCCTCCCATGGGCAGGGACACCTCCCACTGGATAAGGCTGACTGAGGTCCCATCCCACCTGGCCTTGAACACCTCCAGGGATGGAGCATCTACAACTTCCCTGGCTAACCTGTGCCTGCGCCACCCTCACTGTGAAGAATTTCCTCCTTATGTGTATTCTAAAACTTCCCCCTTCCAATTTAAAGCCATTCCCCTCATCCTATCACCACAAGCCTTTATAAGAAGTCTCTCCCCAGCTTTCTTGTAGCCTCTTCAGGTACTGGAAGGTTGCTGTAAGGTCTCCTCGGAGCCTTCTCTTCTCCAGGTTGAACAACCCCAAATCTCTTGGCCTGTCCTCATATGGGAGGTGCTCCAGATTAGGATGATTCTGCTTGTGCAGCCCCTCCCCTGCTCCTCGCTGCCTTCTCCCTGTGCCTGATCTCTGCCCTGGTGTTGGGAAGGGTGGGATGTGGAGCACCTGAGAGGTTCAGGCAAAGCGAAGTAACTCGGGGCTTCCCATGATGTCAACCAGATTCCATACAGGTGGAAGAAATTGCTCCGTGGGCTGAGGGCTTGCGGGTGAGCAGGGCAGGTGGGCAGTGTGGCTGCGAGCCCAGTGGGGCTCAGGTAGGGAGCTCCCCAACAATTCCACTTCCTGCAGCCCCTTTCCCAGGGAACGGCACTGTAGTTGCAGACAAGGGTTAATCGCAATGGGAAGGGGGGTTCCCTCCAGGGATGGAGGAGCTGTCAGCAGCTGCTTTTTTTTGACCTCACATTGCTTTTTGCCAGCAAAGCAGCTGCCCTCGCCACCTCTTTCTTCTAGGTGTTTGCTTCACAACATGTGTGGCTCACCTGCCCAGCTGAGGGGAGAGGCTTCAAGGCTTTTCGCAGCCTTGAGGAGGGTTTTTTTGCACTGGTGGTTTTCTACACTGCTTGTAACCCACCAACTCCCATTTCCACAGGTGGTGTGAAAGCTAAGTCTGTCTATTAGAAGGGTTGTGTTTCAGGTTTGCTCAGTGATAGAATCACAGAATCACCGAATCACCAGGTTGGAAAAGACCCACCTGATCATTGAGTCCAACCATTCCCATCAATCACTAACCCATGTCCCTCAGCACCTTGTCCACCCGTCCCTTAAACCCCTCCAGGGAAGGTGACTCAAATCCCTCCCTGGGCAGCCTC
>WAAB01007388.1:0-16502 GCA_013389865.1 Piaya cayana | reverse complement strand
CTGTAGTTTTATTTGTAAAACATGAACTGGCTTGCATGAAACAGGTCATGTTTGTTGCAGAAATTAAAAGTGTAATGAAAAAAGAAAATATAGTCTGTTGATAGTTTAAATGACACTCAGACCACGGATTGCTGGTAGACTTATGCAAACTAGAAGTCCTACTCAGCTCTACTGCTCCACCAAGAAGACATTACAGGTAATCCCCTTTTCTGTAGATCTCAAATGAAAATAACTCTGGTAAGGAACTGAAACTTTTTTTTAAGCTTTGAGGCACTTCTTGCAGTAAGGATGAAATTAAAGTTCTTAGAAACATTTTTGCTGGAAGCAGGAGCATCATATACCTCTTATACATTCACAAGTACATACTAACACACCCACATATACAGATATACATATGTATACATATTGTAAAGAAAACCCATATATTTTCCCTAAACCAAAAAATAGTCTTTTTCTGTCTCCCAAGTAATTGCATATTGACAATAAGGAGTGGTGTCAATTGCAGCTCCTGGGCCTACAGCTGCAAACTTTCCAAATGGGTACAGATGGATGAAAAGCTGAGTGTAGACTCCAGTTTTGCTTGCTCCTTAACATACCTATTACAGATGCCACATCCACATTTCAAAAATAACTTGATGGGCCAAAGGAAACTTCAAGCAACAGGCACCACACTAATTGGCTAGGTGGAGGAATCACGTGTAAACTAAGGCTCTTAAAATATATCAGAAAAACATATCAGAAGAGACAATACAGAAGAGTGTGACAATGAGGGAAATTTGCAACAGATTATTCAACTTCATCTTCATGATTAACCCATATATACAGAAAGTCCAAGTTATGAGCTGTGTATGCTTTCTGTGATCTCATGATTCTTCCAACTTACAAGCAGTGTTCAATAACGACTGCTTCTGATGTACCACCTTCTGTCAAGCTTATTGTCATACTTTATTACATATAGCCGAAGTCTTATTCTTCTTGCCTGGAATCTCACAGTAGCTATCTTGTTAACTCAGCTCTCAAATCACTTATGTACAAAATACTTTTCATGGTTCTGGCCTACAGTGCTTCATAAACCAGTTTCTGGATGATACTTCATAAGTGTATTTTCAGCCCCCAGGTATTATAGACATATTCACAGGAAGATGTACCAAGAAGGGCTACCAGGATGAGACAGAGAGAGCTTAAACTATGAGTCAAGTTGCATTTAGACACTGCAATGAGATGTAGTACAAAACCAATTAATTTATAGAACCATCAGCAGAGACATCTTCAGCTAGATCAGGTTGCTCACAACCCTGTCCAACCTGACCTGGAAAGTTTCTAAGTGTAGGGCATCTACCACTTTTCTGAGCAACCAGTTCATATTTCACCACCTGCACTGTAACAAATTTCTTCTTTAGATCTGGTCTAAATCTACCCTCTTTCAGTTAAAAAGAACATTACCTCTTTTGCCATCACAAGAGGTCCTGCTAAAAAAATTGTCTCCATCTTTCTTATAAGCTCCCTTTTTAAGTACTGACAAGCTGCAATAAGGTCTCTCTGGAGCCTTCTCTTCTCTGAGCTGGACAACCTCAGCTTTCCTAGCCTTTATTCATAGGAGAGTTGTTCCATCCTTCTGGTCATTTTCGTGATTTTCTGGACCTGCTCCAACAGCTGCACGTCTTTCCTGTACTGGGGACCCCAGAACTGCTTGCTGTGCTTTTACCTCTAAGAAGCCAGTACAGCTGGAGAAAACAAAATCTATTTGCATATATATTTGTTTGCCATATAAATATTTCAGCCACATTGTACTGGAAAGAGAAACTTCTCTGACTGGAAATTCATCCTTTCAGGCAGAATTTCTCTGGTACTGCATGCGGGTGGTGCCATCTAGTGAGCCCGGGACCCTGCTCCCTGGGGATCACCCTGTGGGATTGCAGCTCTGCCAGCATCGGGCACTTCGGGCAGCATGGAGGAGGATGCCCTTGGGTGGGGAGCTACATCATCATCCCAAAGCACCGCAGCCTCTCTGTTATTCAGAACAGTCAAACCACGGTTTTCCAGAGGACAATTTCCTGTTATTTCCTGGGTTGATGATTTTTTTTTCTGTTCAATTTTACTTTTTCACTATTTATTGGCCTCCATGAAGGCAGAAGGGCCTTGGGAAATCCCTTACAATTTTCAGATCAAACTTTTAAAAGATAGAACTGAAAAGAGCAGTTCAACAGAAATGACCTCAAGTGGCAATGATCCACAAACAGCAGTCATCAGTCATCAGAGGTCAGGTTGTGGGTGTGGGGGAAGGCTTAGTCAAAAAGACTGTGTGATTTGACAGCTTAAAGATAAATCCAACAGAGAAATGATAACAGTCCTCAAACATGTAGAAAGCTCTGGAAAAAAAAAAAAAAAGAAAAAGGAATAATCTGTCCCCTGAGACCAAGGTCAACAAGTCAAGATGCAGTGAACTTATGCTTCTGTAAGTCTAGATCAGAAATTACAAGATTCTAATTTTAAGGGTACTGACACACTGGAAAAACAGTGTAGGATATTAGGATGTTGTATGATCTTCGTAAGTGCAAGTCTTTAAAGAGAGGCTGGATGATTACCTGTTAGAAAGGAAAAACCTAATCCATCCCTGCTTTATTTATCTACCTCACCTATGGATAACGATGCCTATGGTTATGCCAGAAACAAAATTTGCTTGTAGACAGTAAAAGGAATGAATTCAGCAAGAAGCAGCAGCACAGCTTTTGACTTCTTGCTATTTATAGGGTGTAATTTTGGATTAACTATCAGAGATTTCCGAAGGATGAGCTTGAATTATAGAGCCATAGACTAATTCCAGATTTCATGATTAGGACCCACACAAGCAGAGAGATATTGCAAGGTTGGAGTTTTCATCAATCTAACAATACACTAGCTAGAAACCCACATTGACAACTTCATCAAAACAAATGAAAAGATAGACTGCTGACTTCAGGCTACTTTATTGAAGAGCACTCTTTTCCCATTTGTACCAGCACACTTGCCATAGCAAGGCTGAGAGAGGAACATTCAGCTTCTAATGCCATTATTTTGAGCACAAAGACCTGTTCTTCTAATACCACTATTGGCTTGAGAATGCAGAAAACAAAGCTGCTTTCTAGAAATTTAACAAGATATAAATTCTCCATTAAACACATTTTAAAAATTGAAAAACTATCTAATTTTGTGCAAAGCCTATGTGTTGAGTTCATAACTCTCTTAAGGAGAATGGAAAAATTATTTCAGATTTTTAAAGCACTGTTGAAAAAATCCTTGCTGATCAGTCTGTTTGCAAGGAATTTAGAGTTTGAGAAAATGTGTATTTAAAACTTAGGAAAAAAAAATATTCCAAATGCTCTGTTTGTGATTCTGCATTCTTCTATCTCCTGGTTGACTCTTTGTCTATTTTAAAGTTATTCAAACAAGGGCAAACAGATGAAAAGTAAACCTGTAAATATCACTTAATGTAAAACAGATCCCAAATGAGTGATGAGCAGTTCAGGTTAAGAACAGGAGTGAGCATCAGGAGGAAAAATGGTTTCTGTAAGCAGAACTGTGCAGGAAACAATTATTTTTAGCTTGTGAATTTCTCTAGGATTCCAGGTTTTCCCCCTATCCTGCATCAGAATTAAGCCCTTAATAAAAAATAAAAAGAAATAAGGGAGAAAACCAGATGTGCACATGGACTGGTACTCGCTTACTGTGTATGAGTCCATTTTGCAAGTCAGGCAGAAGCACTGTCTCTGCCTTGCTGGAACACAGTTCCAGTTAACTGAATTCTGGTGCTGACATGATGTCGGATTTGTGTTTTAATCTCATTTATCTGACCTTCTCCACTACATACGACAACATGGACTCCAACTTCACAATACTTCTCTGCATATATCCTGATCATCAAACCTGGAGTTAGTCTCTGGCTCTGTATTTCAAGCTCATCCATAGGAAAACTCAGTTAGTCCAAAATTACAACCTAAATCTGGCAGAAAAGGAATGATGTTAACACAGGCCCTATTACATGCTACATATAACTGACTAAATACGTTGCTATACTTGATATCTCCTTTTTTCTCATTCTGATTAAGAATTAACTAACTGCTAAATGGAGACTGTGTACTCTCACAACCAGCTCCACTGCCATTGTCTTGTAAGATCTATCTCAGCTTTTCCATCAGATTTTTTTGTTGAAGGAGTTGCAGTGATGCTAGCGTGGGCAATTAAAGTCGACAGCAATTCAGCATACAAGTTTGAAGAAACATGCATGTTAAAGCAGCTACATTACAATCAGCAATCAGCAAGTGAACAGTAATATACTCTGGACAGAGCGTTAAGTATTTAGATAGACCACTTTACCATTTCACGTCATCTATCAAGTGAAGAGTCTTGTTTTTTTGAGGTCATTATGTATGGCTGTCTGCAGGTACTGAGAGAAAATTCTGGAAATTTATAGTGACTTCTGGAAACTTATTTAAGTGACTACAGAATATCTCTTACAGCACTGTTGAAATGCTGTTGCTGTTTCTTTTGACACAAACCTTATAGGACTCTATCTCTCAGGTCTACTGAAATCACATAATAACTTTTTATCAAGCATAATTAAAAAAAACATTTCTTTATTCCTCTGTAAATAATCTCCTTGTGTTTCATCAACTACAACAGTATAAAATACATCCATTTTACTGTTGGTAAAGTAGCCAACAGTCCAAACCTGCTTATATCTAAAATCTCTAGTTATAAAGGATAGGGACTCAGGTACATATTTTGAAAACAGCTGTATTAATTGCAGAGATAAAAACTATTAAGAAATGCATGGTGTCCCCTGATCTGCACAAAATAGCTGGTTGATCTCAGGCCTTTGTCCTGTATGTAGTGACAGTGCTCCAAAGCTTAGGGCTTATTTCTGACTTGCTGGGCAGTGATAAGAAGGAGTCTCTTCTTAACTCACATCCTCAGGCAACAGCCAGGAACAATGGCAATATTACAGTGCTAGGGATAACAGGAGAGGCTAGGGGATGAGGCCAATTTAATGCTAATCATGTTTATTCACTTCTCTCTTTGCATACAAGAAATAAGTTCTCTAATAAATAAAAAACACAGGTGGTTTTGCTAGCAGTATGTTTTCTGTATTAACATAATTGAATATGTGTCAAAGTGAGGATGGACACACAATGCCTGCACACAGCTGTTACAACTTAAACCAGCCTTTCACAAAAATTTCAGCTGAGGTACTACAATTTTACTGCTGTCTAGAATGTCTAATAGTAGAATAAAAACTATACTAGAAAGTAAAACAGTACTACAATTTTACTGCTGTCTAGAATGTCTAATAGTAGAATAAAAACTATACTAGAAAGTAAAACAGAGGAGAGTACAACACACTTAGCAATTTCAAGATAGTCAAGTGGAAAAATATAAAATAGTCTAGAGGAATGAAATATATCCTCATAAGTAAGAACAACTGAAATACACCCAAGAATAGTCTGCTGCTTGGTACAGGCAAGACTGGAACAATAGTTGATACATAGGTAAGCTGCAAAATGACTGGAAAAAGTAGCCAACTGTGAGGTGCCTTGATACTGGTAGCTATTCAGATGCCAAAGTTAAATGACCAGTGTGTGATTAGAGCATGACTGGTGACACAAACTAAGCATCAAATACTGAAATTTTATACACTAAAATGACATGAGCTGATTTTTCTCCTACTCATACATGCATTTTAATTTCTGTGTTGCAGGCGATTGTAAGAGATCAAACGAGCAAATGTAAGCAGTTACCATCTGGCAGCTAAGAACTTGTACCTGCACACTTACTTCCTTTTCTCCCTCATTTAGGCTAACACTTTATTCCACCGTGGGGACAGGTTTAATGTGCATATATACAGTCACTCCATCTCATTTGACAGGCAGTAACTTTTTATGCCATTTGCAAGCCCAGGAACATGCCCCATGTAAAATGTCAATCTAAAAACACCTTCCAGAGTGCTCATCTGGGAAATTTAAAGTCTTCCTTTCCAGCTTCTTTAAAATACCTTTTCTATAAGCCAAACAAAACAGATACAGAGATGATTGCAGGAGTCCAAGACTGGGAAAAGTACTCTGGCTTGTTAAGCACAGAGAACTAAACCAAACAGGTGACGATATTTCCCCAAAGTGTAGTAAGAAGCTTGTCTAAGTGACTTACAAGATTAGGCACACAAGAAACATTTCAGTTGTTACATACAGAATTTGACTTTGCAATACCTGTCCATTACCAAATCATTTCACCAAGCACCTCATCTACCTGCCTTTTTTAAACACCTCCAGGGATGTTGACTCAACTACCTCCCTGGGCAGCCTGTTCCAGTGCTTGATAACCCCTTCTGTGAAGAAATTGTTCCTAATGTCCAATCTAAACTTCCCCTGATGCAGCTTAAGGCACTGCCTCTTGTCCTATCACCTATTACTTGGGAGAAGACACCAACACCTACCTCTCTGCAACCTCCTTTTAGGTGGTTGTAGAGGGTGATAAGGTCTTCCCTCATCCTCCTCAGTCTTTTCCAACCTGATGATTCTATATGGTAGAACTACATCACTCCAAATAAAAAAAAAAAAAGAAACAAAAGAAAATTGGTTTATTCAAAGTTTTCTGCCATGCTAAAGTGGTGATTACTACTTCTCCAAATAATGCCATAATTTGAAATATTGAGTTCCTATGTAGCAGGTGAGAACTGAAAGACCATAACATGCATATACTGACCAACTGAAGCAGGAGTTCAATTTTATGGAAACTGCTTGTCCAAGTTCAAGAGAAATTTCAACTTGGTTGTTCACTAATAATGTTTTTAGTAAGGACACCTTTCTGATCTCAGTGAGAGAGTAATTAAAGTATGCAATAATCCACTAAAATAGATAGAAGAAAAATATTTTGGATAGTTGTGAGGGAACTTGTAACAGTTCTGCCTTTATGTTTATTCTGCCTTTCCCAGTCACCAGTGAACCTCCTGCTTTTTCAAGTATTTTCTGTCACCTCCATTACTATCCACATTACCTGTTCATGATGGCTTTGTCCTGATTCTTCAAGGACTAAAAGGGATTTGCAACACCAGTTTCATTGGGAGTAGGATTAAACCCTTGAAATACTTCATATTAGATGGATACAGAAAGTTGCCTTCTCTCCACAACTTGATATTCTTAAATACAATTCCAGTTCAGCATCAAGGATAATTTATATGCTCAAAATAGGTCTTCTAGAAGTTTTCTGGGAATAATTGAAATTAGAAGCATCCTTACACATATTTTTTTTCCATCCTGACAGTTAGAAATAGTTTTACATTATGAACAAAAAAACAAACAACAAGCTAACAGTCTACACAAAGGTTCCAAACTGGGGCTGTAAGCTATTTTTCATGAATTCTCTAGACATAAAATTTGAGAATACAATGAAATAATATAATAAAATGGAAAGATTATTTATAAGGAAGATGACATTCAGAGCCATAAGGGAAAGTGTGTGTATTGTTCTTTACATTCACTGCAGTAACACCTGAGCGTCTCTATGAGAACACTGACTGAACAAAGTATTATTTCACAATAAGATATTACTGCAATAATTTTTAAAAAACCATGTTACAAATCTTATAAAGAAAAAAAATTCCTCATTACTATGATGTAATTAAATCATAAGCCTGGATTCAAACACCACCAAGCACTAGCTCTGCTGAAACACTAGAGGGAGCAAGTTTCACAGAGGAGTGAATGATTTTATTCAGCATTCAGGGTTCTCCTGCTACTAAGCGTTTCATCATTTGGCAGGATGCAAAAGAATTTAGTCAGATTACCTGGAATGGCTGAGGATACGCCAGTGAAGCTTTTCAACTTGTGAGGAAATACATATTAAGGAGGCACAAAACAGCAGGAAAAGTGACAACATGCTTCATTTGGATGGCTGCAGATTTTTACACACAAACTTTAAAAATCATCTGTTAATTCCTATGGGATGAAAAACTAACAGACTTTCAGTCTTTGTCCAAGAAAGACTATTTCAGTACAGATATTTTTTAAAAAACTGACTCACACTCCTCCTTCACAGCACAAAGTCATAGATTCAGTTGTGAGTCACATCTCCTCTAAAAGAAGATTAAAAAAAAGCCATAGGAATTATCAGAGGCAAACCCACCTCCTATGCAAAGAAGTGAATTGCCTGGAAAAAAACCTCATTCTCTTGTGCTCCATTAGGGATGAAACCCAGGCAAAGGGTCCCAAACCAGTTGTCTCTCTGATGATTCATATCTAGAAAACTTAGACCTGAATCAGAAATGACCTTGCTGCTTGATCCCTAACTAGGAACTGGAACTGTTTTGCTGTTCTTAAGGATTCATCAAGTGAAAATTTATGCCTGCAACTTTAATACTGTTTAAAATCTAGCAATGATAGAAATCCTCTATGTCATTATATTGGGTTCAGTTTTAGCCAGAAGACATTGTTAACTAGTACACAGTGAGGTCCCACAGGATTCTCATCACCACTGCTGTCCTGTTTGTGGTAGTGCCCTGACCTCTGAAGTCAGGAATAGTCTTTTCATTACTACTAGTGACATTCCTCCTCATGAAGAATTTTTTTCCATTTTCTTAACTGTTCAGACTAATGATGGTTATCCATTTGAAATTTAAAAAAAAATTAGTTCCTTTTTCCCTCCTGAAAATTAATACTGATAGTACTGACTCTAAACTGGAAGCTTTCTTTGCCTAATTGTAGTAATTTAAGCCAAACCCATATCTTAAAAAAACAGGGTGTCAGCATAAGTTCCATTTCCATCAAAATTCATTTATAGGCACTGAGTAACAGGTTCATATGTAATGCAGGGAACTTTTTTGCTGGGTCTGCGTGACCAAGAGTTCCTTGCTTGAGTTTGTGTTATCCACAGGGGGTAGATGTGATGCTGTACAGGAAAGATTATTTAACAGTTTTTATTGACTGGGTCATACATGTGCCTAAAAACTAATGCTTGATAATATTTTATAAAACCTCTCATGTCTTCTGGTGGCATTTCCCTCAGAGATCCTCACATACAGTGAACACCTTTCAGAAGCATCCACATAGCTCAAATAGAGAAATGCTCCCCTGGCAGGAGATCACAAGGAAACACGGTACATATATCACAGTACTGATACTATGCCTGCAGCAGCAGATCAATGCTGTTCATTGGGAAATAACTTGAATTTTTAGGAATTGGTCTCCACATCTAAAGGTAATCCACTTCTTGGATAGTACTGAAATGCTGCCTCCATCAAGTGTGTTCTCACCATGATTTTGAGCATAATGCACTCATTATACTCATCAAATACATTTCTACTCTTTATAGGTTAAGTGTGTTTAATTTGCTATTTGAGAGCAGAATCATTCTACCTAAATGTATCAGGTTCCTCACATAAGAGACACCTAAGTTTTTTTTTTTTTACTTAAATCTCATCTGGATTAATCAAGGCTGAGGCCTCAGAGAGAGAGACCTCTGGGAGGTTGAAGACTTAATGAGTACATTATGTGTTTTGCTGCTGCTGGTTTTATATTGAAGAAATATTGTGTACTCCTTTCCATCAATTCATCTGCAGTCAAGTAATTAACAATGGCATACATTGTAATTTGTACTTCAAGCACTCCATTTTGCTAGAGAAAATAAAACCAGCAGAAATCCTGCAATGCTCCCCAAAACCTTCTACTTTGTAGATGTTATAATCTAAAAAACCACTGCAGGGACTCCTAAAGCCATATCCCTGCACCTGTGAAAGTTACCGCAGAGCAGTATCAACTGTAACTATCTATCCAAACTTACATATTTAAAAGATAAGGGCCAAAATTGCCTTTTTAGAAGAACAAATGTATTTTTAAGGATGCTCAATCACGAACACATATCAGTTCCAATACATGGCAAATTCTTACATAAAACCAGGCTTGAAGAAATATATACTTTCACGAAATTAAATGACATCTAATAATATGAGGTACTGAAATTATATGAATCAAGTTAAATAATGCATTACAAGAACCTGAATGTTTCACCAAATGCATCATACCAGGACATTTTTGGTGATCACAAAATTGTTAAAATCCTCATACTTGTACTATGAAGCTTTAGTTCTAGCTCTTAGCTTGGCCCAATAATTAGAAGAATTAAAGTTGTAAATAATTCTGACATTTGATTCTCAACAGATAAAACTTTATATAAGCAATGTATTTAGTGGCTACATGTCAAACCCAACCTTTATGAGTTAGCAGCTCAGTGACTTCAAGGGAAAACAAGGTAGTTTTGTTAAACTTACCTTTTCCCTGTTGACCACAAGTATGTTCAAATTCTTAAAACAAGAACATTCATCTGAGTTTTGTCAAATTAGAAGTGAAATTTTTATCTGATCTGTCATTTTTAACTGAAGCAAAAATATCTGAAGAAAATTTACTGTGGTGCTTTTACACGCCACTGAGATTGAGAGATTGATGTGCACAAACATCATATTGCTCCTTTCTGCTCTCTCTGGCAAATGGTGCCCGATCCAAACTGTTAGCAAGTAACTTCATATATACAGCATGTGGAGGAAGGGCTGTTTCAACAGAAGAATCTAGTTTGTGGCATTTTTGTAGTCTGCTTTCAATCTACTACAATGAGTTTCAGAAATAGGGAAAGGAGGAGTGGAGAAAGTCATAGGGCCAAGCCTGGGGAGGGGAAGGAGAAGGGAAAAAGAGCTGCCTCTCAAGGGAGTAGAGTTTCTGGTCAGAGAGCAGCAACAACAGCAGACAGCAGAATTGATAATATTTTATTTCAGAACTGATCTAATTAGTATTGTAGCAGCAAACTGGCTCAAATTACATTCACTCCCAACAGTTTATCACACAAGAGAAAAGCACTAATCATCCCAGAGACTTGAGCACCCTATTTTCAACAAAAAGATACTTGTGTAAGGAGCAAGCAAGAAGAATGACTAAAGGATGGTAATTCGCAATATGCCCTGCAGTTGTAATTGAGGCAGTTAAAAGTCTGTCAAATAAAACCAGTATCAGGGAACATCTTACTGCCCCTAGCTTCCTTTAGGGAGCATAAGCAGGATTTCTAATGCCTAGATCCAAAGTATTATCCTGATTCCAAGGTACAGGCTGGAAAAAAGGAAAACTGCCACAGTATTAGGCATTGTGAGGGCTGCTGGGGTGCAAAGTCTTATGACTGGGACAGTCCAGGAGACGGACACACATGTGGAAAAGGTCACTCGCAGCCAAGTCTGTCTTCTGTGCTAGAGATCTTAAGAATCTCACTCTGGGTGTGTGTGACATGATTTACAATCTCTTCTCTAAAACTGCCTGCATGCCCACACAGTTGTTTAGAAATTAGGGAGGTGCTGAAATAAAGATTCTGAGGGACCCAAAGTGAACACAAGTCATGGCTTCCTGAACTTTGTCCACAAACTACACCCTTCTATCTCCTTACCTTTATTTTGTGACTTGAAGGCTTGTTGTTGAGGTAATACTATGCTGTGAAACACTGTGTTGAACTTTGCTTACAGAGTTGCCTTCATAACTAGTTTGAAGTGCTGACTTTTACTTCACAGCACATNGGAGAGGAGGGAGCTGGCCTCTTCTCCCAAGTGACAGGGGACAGGATGAGGGGGAATGGCCTCAAGCTCCGCCAGGGGAAATTTAGGCTAGAGATTAGGAGGAAGTTTTTTACGAAAAGAGTCACTGGGCATTGGAACAGGCTGCCCAGGGAGGAGGTTGAGTCACCTTCCCTGGGGGTGTTTAAGGCACGAGTAGATGAGGTCCTGAGGGACATGGTTTAGTGTTTGATGGGAATGGTTGGACTTGATGATCCAATAGGTCTCTTCCAACCGGGTGATTCTGTGATTCTGTGATTGTGAGGGCTGCTGGGGTGCAAAGTCTTATGACTGGGACAGTCCAGGAGACGGACACACATGTGGAAAAGGTCACTTGCAGCCAAGCCTGTCTTCTGTGCTAGAGATCTTAAGAATCTCGCTCTGGGTGTGTGTGACATGATTTACAATCTCTTCTCTAAAACTATGCCTGCATGCCCACACAGTTGTTTAGAAATTAGGGAGGTGCTGAAATAAAGATTCTGAGGGACCCAAAGTGAACACAAGTCATGGCTTCCTGAACTTTGTCCACAAACTACACCCTTCTATCTCCTTACCTTTATTTTGTGACTTGAAGGCTTGTTGTTGAGGTAATACTATGCTGTGAAACACTGTGTTGAACTTTGCTTACAGAGTTGCCTTCATAACTAGTTTGAAGTGCTGACTTTTACTTCACAGCACATAAGAAGTGTGTGTAGCTCTTGTTGCCTACTGACTGTAATGTTTCAACTACCATGAACAGCATGACAGCCCTTCATTCTGGACACACCTTTTCACCTAAAGTAACAAGCTCATGCATTCCCAGGCTTCACTTCACTTATGTGACTTTAAATTTTCTATGAAATGCCACTTGAGTTCTCTTTTTCTTTGGATCATTAATATTTATTTTGACCAAGTGGAACTATTTCATTTGCTGACAGATCTGATACAGTGGTAGCATGTGGTGAGAAGGCTCCAGGCCAGTGCTATTTGCAACCCTCATCCAAGAAAACGCCGTTTGTACCACAAGAGCCACCTCTGGCTTTTTCTAATGCACCTTTTCCTCAGAGCAATGATATTGTGACTATAGTCTGCAACTAGTACAACTCCCATCACACAATTGGTATAGCAAGTCTTTGGAAGAACAGTGAGCTTTTAAAGACTGGATGGTATATTTGAATGGAAGAAACATAACTCTGACTTCATTAACTGCACAGAGCATTTCTCCCTCCTTGTGCTAAGTACAGAGCTCACTGTAATTAGGGAGTTTGTACTTCACCTGACCTTACTACATAAACTTATTAGCTGTCAGATCACTTCCTTTTTTAAACTCCAAGGAAGAGGCTGTCTGGCACCTACACAAGCTACTGAAATCCAGCAGTGCTGTTACTGCCTCCCTACTTTAAACAATCTTTCCCAGCCCTCTCTCATACTGCACAGGTCTCGTAGTTTAGCTCTCAAGCTCCTGGAGACCACAAACTATTTGGCACTGCAACAGGTCTAAAATTCTTCCTGTTTGGTTTTGCTCAGAGTTCTATAAGGCAAATAGTTGGTGCAATGGCACATGAGACAATTTCAGCAGTGGTGTTCTCCCCCTGGGTTTTGGTCTCTCTCTCCATGCAGGAAGCTCGCTAGTATCTTCCAGCTGATTGGAAGGTACTTTTTCTCTGAAATACACATTAATGTCACATATTGGCTTTCACGCTGGAAGGTGGATTCATGCCATACCCCCAGTGATTTGACATACCTCACACTGTCTTCAAATTTATCAGTAAGATAGTTCAAGTCACTTTCTAAGATTGAAGCAAGTTACCAGAGTGATAATTCTGTATTAAAGCAGTTATCTGCTTTCTGACAGATTTCCTTGACACTTATTGTTCTCCAAAAAATAGCACATGATCATGTATCATTTTTTGGTTTTAGTTTTGTCAAAAAATCAGATTCCACCAGTATCAATATTTACCAGACATTAATCTGTTTTAACGGATAATTAATATTTATTTTCAGCAAACTTATACTATACACATAACTTCTGGTTCCTTTTCCTCTCCTATCACTTTTAAGTCTTCTCTTTTTATTTTTTTCTTTTTTCCTCAAGTCTGATAGAAGTTACAAGTAGCTGGCACTGCACATGGTGTCAGATTCCTTACAGAGCTAGTTCTCATATCTCATCAATATCCTTTCTTTTGTTTTTAACCTCCTTAAAAAGTAGTACGGTAACAATATTATGCATGCAGTTTCAAAGAACTTTATACATTTGACCATAAGAATTCACTCCAGATTTATATTTAGCAAGCAAGTCTATATTTACCAAATCTGTGCTTTGGACTTGAAGAGCAGTTTTGATAACTTCAAACTACGTAAATGCAAAAATAAATATACCTTAAATATCTACTTGATATAAAAAACATATGCAAATAGTGTGATTTTTTTTTAAGGAAGGGAATTGTTTATATTGTCTAAATTTTCCAAATCAGTTTTAATCCAGAGACTGAGGCAGGTCCAGTTCGTGATTTAGAACTAGAGTTTAATGCAAGTGCTAACTCTGTACAAGGAACAGCACAGAAAGATCACTGCTGTGGTTCTGCTGGCATCTGACTGTTTCTGCTCAGGCTAATAATTAGCAAACTGAAATATACCAAATAAATAAATAAACACTTTAAAAACCTAAATGTGTCACCTTTTAAGGTACTTCATCTATCCCAAGAAATCCCCAAACAATCCAGTGACAAGGCTTACCCAGGGAGAACAGAAAATATTTTCCAGTTCATGAGGTCAGGAGTAAGTTGATGGTGATCAAACAGGCCTTTCATTATTAGTATGTGGGATATAGTAAGTACTTTTTTCTTGAATGGTTTGCTTTTAGACATCTGGGAAGTACTGGTTTCCTTTTCTCTCCTGCTAATGATTGAGACGCAGTGACTCTACTACGCTGGTGAGAGGCAGGAAGGCAAGAAGAATGTGCAATGTCTCCCACAGAGATTTGTTTCTCTGGACAATTTAAAGGTGGCATGAAAGCAAGTCCTGTCCAGGTCAGCTTTAATAGGAAAGAGGATTCTTGCCAGGGATTGTGGTTACCCTCAAGATTTCATTTAAATCTCTCGGGAGCACAAACAGCTTGCTGTATTTTAGCCTTCAAAACCAAAGCCCTAGTGTGCTTTGTAATATAGAGGAACAGCTAGGATACTGAAAATATTACTGTTTTTTTATTTAATTAAATCTCCATCAGCAAAAATTTTGACGATTTCTTGAACCCCAAAGGAGTACTAAAGGCTCAGTACCTCTACTTTTTTATTCTTGGTTTTTTTTCATCTACAAAGAAATCTAGACCTAAAAATTAATGAAGCAAGCTCCAACAGTGCTGCTTATTAAAAGGTGCTTTTTCTTTCTTTCTAGGGAAGGGAATACTAGCGCAGTTCCAATACAAGCACCTTTGGCACCTTAATACCTTCACCAGGTGGCTTCCTTTTTTCTTTTACCACTCTTTATTCTCCTTAGAACAGGCAGGTAAATTCAGAGAAGTATGACAGGATAAAACCTAAACTCCACAGACATTTATATCAGATGTGTGCTCTAGCAGATCACCCATTTCTGCACCAGGTCACATGTGGGCATAATACCATAACTTCCACATTCCCTAAAGCATACTATAAAAATGTCAGTTGTGCTGACATTGTGATTTTGTGCTGGTTTTATGCTAAACGTAGATCAAATACTAGATCCTTTCTGAAGCTTGAGTGGTGGGGTCCTCAAAGAAAAGCCTGTCAGGACAAAGTTAAAGTGATATTTTCGGAGAGAAAATCCTTATCAGCAAAGTTATTTTAACCTACACCAATGCTTTATGTCTTGTGGTGATCTGGATCAAGCATTAGGAGCATTAAGCCAGCTTCAGGTCATTACTGAACCGAAGAACACACACATTCAGGTTCAGGTCAAAAGAAATTACTTGAAGACACTCATACTTGGAAACTAAGGATGTTTCTAAATGCACCCTTTTTTAGTTGTCCACAATCACATCAGTTTTAGAACATCTACAATGTTTTCTACTTACTGAAAGCACTGTCTCTGTGAAAGCTTTACTTCAAGTTTCCATATCAATTACCATAATCTGTTTCCCTTTGCTGAAGGATCATTTGAAGGTGCAAGCAGAAGTCTGGCAAAGTCCTGAAATTATATGAGATCATGGAGGAGAGTAACACTGGGAACTCCTGCCTGCCCCTCAGGTCTTCCAAAGCAGATTTTTCATTGTCATCATTATAGTGTCATGAAGAAGAGTCAAAAGCTCCCACAGCAGTTAATGCCAGCACTGATGGGTTGGATCCTAAATAAGAGCTCTCCTCTGAGAGACATGGAAATTCTCTCTGGGACATGGAAATTTCCCAGCTCAGTGAGAGGTGTCCCATGAATGACTGCTTTGGTAAAAACCTAGACTAGTGCAAGAACAGTCCTTAAAGTTGGGAATCACCCCACCTAAGGTTGACAATGTCTAAATCTGCACACTAAGGAAAGGCTTCTTTTATCGTCAGTGGAGACAAGTGGGTGTCTCTAGCATGCTGCTTTTCCCAGCCCAGTGTACACAGATGTCTAAAATAGATCATGAGTCACACGCTACAAATGCTCATTTCTTTCCTTTGCTTAAAAAATGGAATCTAGACAACAGATGCCTAATTGTAGATGTCCAATGCTCAGCCACATGAAACCCAGTCTGGCTGGAAGGGTGAGATTTGTTCAGCTGGGCCAATTAAATATCAACATCTCTAAAACAGGAGATAGCAAACAACGGTCAGGCAAGAATGAATTTGATTAATGAATACCAAATGACCAGAGGTATAAGACTGTCTAAATATGAATTATCTCCTTTTCTATCCTCTTCTCCTCTCTTTCAGGAAAGGTGAATTTTGATTATGCAGGTAAA
>WAAB01007381.1:0-51268 GCA_013389865.1 Piaya cayana | reverse complement strand
TGATTTATTAACCTGGGGAAGAGAGTATGCTTGTGTTTCCACAGACAGTGGCCCTTAGTGGGTTCCTGCTCTCTGCATTCAGCCTGTTGTGGATGGTCCATGCAAGTGAAGAATTAATGGTCCAAAAACCGAAGCAGATACACCTCCTCTACTATGTCATGCTCTGTTTCTGTTCTGTTCAAGTTCTGCTTGTAGGGATCTTTCTAGTTTGTGGGGATAGAGCATGGGGTGTGGAATTCTTTTGAAATTTAAGGGTGGGCCATGTAGCTTTGGGGAGCTTATGTCACCAACATCCAACCTTATTACAAAAAACTCTAGCAGCTTTAGTATTGGCACCTGGGGTTGCTACGGTGGCTGCCTTAAAAAGCTAATGAACTTNAAAAAGTAATTATTTAAATTTTCTGTAAAACTGCTGTGTGGGAAACCTCAGCTGGGCTGAGGAGTTAGAGTGTGTGAACTTAAACATTGGCCTTGAATAGATGCCCATGTATCCTTGGAGAAGCTGGAAGGCGCCAAGAAGAGATGAGTAAATAAGATTGGGAAGCTGCCCGACCCCAGGTGCAATCATCCAATTATGAAGTTACAAGTGAGAAGGAGTTGCCCAATTATGAATAGTCAGTCTTTAGTTAAACCAATTGTGGATGGATGTGCAGCTCAGGAAGGGGTATGAAAAGTCTTGTAAAATCAATAAAGATGTTCTTTTGGCCCACAACTTCTATGTGTCATGGATTACCCCAGCTGCAACACTGCTGCCTACAGTGTGAGCCTGCTGCAGTGGGCAATGTCCATCTAACCCACACCCATCTCATTTGTGCATGGTGGCGTCTGTACATAGACTTCTGTTTGTGAGAAGAAGCATGAGAGTAATATCAAGCTGTTGAAGCTGAAGATCAAGTAGAATATAATACTGAAGGACAGACAGCCAAACAACTGTGCATTTATATAAAAATGGGAGGCACAGGGAACATAAAAGGAGAAAAACAAAGAAATGGCTGTGAGAAATACAGTGTGACACTTGTTTTGATCAAGTTCAAGGCTTTTTCAGGGAATGTCTCTTCACATTGTCATCTGACAAGCTTGATAAATAAACCCAGAGAAAGCCATAGTTGTGGAAAATTAAACCTCCAAGTGTGTTTCTTATAATTTACGTGCTTATGCATTCATCAGGGTATTATTCTCAAGTGTAAGACAGGAAAACTGAAGCCTTTTACTGATGCCAAAAGAACAGCTCTATTAGCTGCAATCATTTTTGAAGATCCATTTTTCAGAAAGCATGAATATTCAGGGTGTCATAAAGACACTTTAACATATATCTTCTCCATGCTAAATGCCAATTAGTGGGACTGAAAGTTTCAAATCACATGTAGCAATGCAAAACATTACAGCTTCAAATTATGATCTTGTATTCTGTGCAATTCATTAGAAACATAATTCTACATCAAAATGAAGCATACATCTGGTTTAAGTAGTTGAGAGCAAGGTCTTGAACTATGCTGTGGATGAGGAAGGTTCACTGGAAGAGGGAAAATTAAAAATGGTGCTTCTGGCACCGTGGAGAAGAGATTTGTCCTTGAGTAATTGTTAGAGTGAAGAGAAACATGAAAAGACATCTGAAATCTCCTGTGTGCCTTCTTTGTTTGGAAAGGAAGACATTTGGGAAGTTAATGCTTTCTTTTATATATATATATATATAGATATATATATATACACAGAGAGAGAGAGCAAGAGAGCCCGATTCTTTAAGGATCAGAGGATAGCATAGATTTTTGTAGCTCTATGGCTGTTCTATGTAGTATCAGACTAGTAGTTTCCTGAGAACAGCACTTTAATGATGGGATGATTGGTAAAAATGAAGATTTATTCCAATGTCTAAATTCAGAAGAATCAAAAGCAGTTAATGTCTTGGCAAGAGAGTTAAGACACTGATTCAAGTTATCACAGCTGGCAGTATATGGAGGTTTATTAGCCTAAAGGTGTATCACACATACTAAAAAAAATAAGGTAGTGCTTTACAGAGTTCAGCAAAAACTTTATAGAAATTTTTGACAACTGTATAGTCTCATCATAAAACTGATAGTACAGTGGACTCTTTCTGAACATCATGATTTGTTTGCCCCTAGAGCCTTGGAATGTGACTTGTAGCACAATCTCACTCACCTCATTGTCCTGATGATTAATTTCGCTAAGATTTGACTGTTGCAGAAGAACATTCAGAAGCCTGTGGAAGCAATGACATAATCAGTGTGCTATACTGACTAAGCCTGAAAAATTGTCGTTTTTTGAAAAACAAGACATGCAATTTCAGGAAAAATCAGTATTAGTGATGGGTATAGGTCAGAATCTTAGGTCTGATCTTTTTCATACTAGAAAAGCAAACAGGACTTTATGGCTTACTGTAACAACAGAAATGCAGTGCTGGGAATTAAAAGCAGAACAAATAGGAAGAATCTAGTGCTGATTGCCAAGCTAGAATCAGAGTGTGTAAAATACATATGTGCAGGTTTTTGTATGTTAGCAATTAATTGTCATTTTACAAAGCTTTAAATGAACAGTGATCAGTTCCTAAGAGGATTTTTCACTCTCCTTAAGTCTCATGTTAATGTATTGTTGTGTACTTGCTTGTGTGTGTGCATGCATGCATATGGTATATTTTACACATGCACAAACCGATAGTATTTTACAAGGTGTTACAGCATTTCTGTTGGGATAGGACAATTATTATGACATAAAATACAGCAATGCAGTGGTGCACATTTTATAGAATATCAGACTACAAACACTCCTCTCTGGCGAAGGGCACAGTTGCAATAAAATAGTTATATAACACATCAGTAAAGTGCAATAATATTTTTAACACTGCATGGATTTTTTTTTCTTTTCCTTTTAGTATCCTATAGAGATGTTCTGAAATCACCAGAGTTCTGGCAAAGATGGTTGTGTTTTCTAGTAGGATGCTAAGTGTTTGGCTCATACCTGAGTGGATGTGGAAATGAATAAGGCTATCATGTCACAGGCAGTAACAAAGCCAAATAGCATAGGTCTTTACATGGGTGTACAGTTCTTACGATTACAGCAAAAGGAGAAACATATCCTTAGTGAATCCCTAGATAAGGTCATAATGCAATTCTGTGACTCATCTGAAGGTGTGAGTTTACTAGAAACCTTCAAAACATGGGCACTTAAAAGACATACTGTTTTGCTAGGAAATGAAAAGATGAAGAAGTGTGCAGGCGTGAACTCTGATAAATGTAGATAATGCACAGTTCAATATTAGCATGTATTTATTGCAATGCATAGTTGTAAGATGGAAGAGGTATTTTGTGGACAATTTGTGCAATGACTCAGAGTCTCAGAAATTTGGTATCTGAAAAAACATCTGGGTAAGAATGGTCTAGTGGGCAGAAAGATTGAGACAAGCATAATATACTTGTAAACCCAATTTATCATGTAGTTTTATAATTCAATACATGGTTCTGTAGTTTAAGCTCAGATATAATCAATGAGACCGTATATGTGACGGAAGTCTCATTATTTGAGTGTAAAACCTCTATCAACAACAAACTTTGTCTCATGTATATCCTTGGTCCAATATGGCAACCTTAGTGCTACCATTCAGATATTCAGTAATGGAGCTGAGACTTCCCCGATGTATTAAGATAGGCCTATCTTAGAGGCATAGGTCAAGAAGTCTGTAGAATCTCTTTCCACCTTCCTCTTAGGCTCTGTGGAATCATGGAATCATGAGGTTGGAAAAGACCTCTTAAATTGAGTCCAATCATTCTTACCTGCCACTAAACCATGCCCCTTAGCACCTCGTCCACCCATCTTTTAAACACCTCCAGGGATGGTGACTCAACCATCTCCCTGGGCAGCCTCTGCCTGTGCCCAATGACCCTTTCTGTGAAAATTTTTTTCCTAATGTCCAGACTAAATCTCCCCTGGTGGGGCTTGAGGCCATTTCCCCTTGTCCTGTCCACTGTCACTTGAGAGAAGAGACCAGCTCCCTACTCTCCACAACCTCCTTTCAGATAGTTTTTAAAAGCAATAAGGTCTCCCCTCGACCCCTCTTATAAAGGTTAAACAACCCCAGCTCTCTCAGCCACTCCTCTTAAGACTGCTCTTCAGCCCCTTCACTAGCTTTGTTGCTCTTCTCTCGACTCGCTCCAGAGCCTCAACATCCTTCTTGTGGTGAGGGGCCCAGAACTGAACACAGGATTCAAGGAGTGGTCTCACCAGTGCTGAGTACAGAGGGAGAATAACTTCCCTGGATCTGCTGGTCACACTGTTTCTGATACAAGCCAAGATGCCATTGGCCTTCTTGGCCACCTGGGCACACTGCTGGCTTATGTTCAGTTGGCTCTGGACTGTCTTGAAACACCTATATCCATTATCAGGTCAATACATAAATTATCTGATCTCTGTCTCCCTCTTTCCATGTGGTCCATGTGCTGCCTCTAGCACACGGGGTTGTAGCAACAGGCTGCCAGCTTTAAAATCTGGCTGGAAAAAAAGGTCAATAGTGGGCCATTGCATATATCCTTTTGGCAACTACATGGGATTCTAAAGAGTGACAATGACCATGATGGAAACTCTCCCCTCTCAGTGCTCCAGGTATGTCTTCTAGGCTTGGGCAAACCCAATGAGAAGACAGGAAAAGGAACCAAGCAACTAATAAACTCTCATGCAGAGCAAAGGTCTGCCTGTATCCATGGAGAATGTAAAAAATGTTCAGGGATCCCTGTGTGCTGCTGGTAAAGTAGATTACTGTTCCCTTTCAAGTAGAAGCATGTGCTGCGTTGTACAAACATTTTCCTTGTTCTGTGGAGGCTTTGTTTAATGATAGTGACCCGTACTTTTGCAGAAACCTCAAACTATTCTCTCCAAGTGATGCATGAAATGTAATGATAACACAGAAAATGAATAAGGCTGTTAAAAAAGCCTGGAGAGCAATATCAGCAGAAATGCACAGAGGTCTGGGCTGGTCTGATATGGTGACAGCAGCAAAATTACAAACTCAGTAATTAAGTCATGTTTACATTTTACACATACTGAATGTTTTACCTATTTCTAGTGTCTTCTTATCCCTACAGTTATGATTTACTTAGGAGAGTTTTTTGAGTGAATTATTTCATATATACAAATCAAAATTTGACTATTTTTCCTATTATCACAGGCTGGAATAAGACAGAGAGAAGCTTTCTTAAGATTGTTTGTGAAGACACGTTGTAGTTGTTACTCCAACTTCAGTAAATGTAGCTGAAAATAAGCCAGTCCACCAAACCTCAGCTTCCCTTTTACAGTAGGGGCTCTCAGAGAGGTTGTCATGTGGAAACTTTTCTCACATTTGCCATGCTACTCAGAGGAGAAGTCCAGAGAAAGAGCACCTTGTAATATTTCTTGAGGGGAAGTGGTTGACAGGTAAATGGTCAGGGAAAACCCAAGGTTTCAGCCTCTGTTATAATTATTTTCCCCACCTGCTGTTGTGATTTTAATCTTAACCTTACTTGGCCATATATCTCTGTTATAGAAATCTTATATGATGCTTTTCCTCCTCTCTATGTTTTTTATGATAACCACTAAACAAAGGAGCAAGTCACAAGTGTAACTGTCACAGCTGACCTTCCTGACTTGGGTTCCCCTTTGGTCTGGGTAGCTCATGCTGGTGACTACCTCTTGAACATACCTCACGTCAGGCTCTGCAGTAGCAGCATGTAATGGCAACCTCCCATTTTTGTCAGGTATGTTCTGCTTAGCACCATTTCTGAGTAGGCTGACACAGCCTTCCAGCCAGCCCTAAAAAAGAAATTAGAGCATGTCAAAGAGAAAAGTGAAATGCGTCAGGCCATATTTTTGCTTGGTGGTTCTAGTGCCCATTTGTGACTATATCTGTTTCTGCCAGCAGTGGAACTGATCTTTCGTTTCCCCAGTGGAGGTCTCTCAGCACCCAGACTAGTTCCCATTACTGGTTCTCCCTGATAAATTTCAGACTGGATCAGTCATTCATTTCTGTGATAAGGTGTTTTCATTTTGTTTTTTCTGCAGGTGTGGCAAGTACCTACTGAGTAAAGAGTGACTAAAAACCTGCTAATTCCTCCATCACTAGGAAATGCTGCATATATTGCTGCATGTGGATTTAATTATGCTAGTTTAGACCAAGAACATGAACATTTAATCTCATTTCCTTTATGACATTTTAGCAGGGATGGGAAATCAATAGTAAAAAGTCTTAGTGTGGTCATATAGACATTGTTGCAGCAGTTTGAATTAGCATCAGTTTTAGACCAAAACCAGCACCCAAGCAGAAATGATGAATAAGTTCTTGGACTTACTCGACCTCAACAAAAAAGCAAGCAAATAATCTGGTTATGACTGCAGAAATCTTTCAGTCTATGTTTAAGTCTTAGGG
Source organism: Piaya cayana (assembly GCA_013389865.1). Lineage (NCBI taxonomy): Eukaryota > Metazoa > Chordata > Aves > Cuculiformes > Coccyzidae > Piaya > Piaya cayana. The sequence goes on along the minus strand of WAAB01007381.1, from coordinate 44,862 downwards.
AAATCAAGCATGTGTTTAAGTGTTTTGTTCAACCTTCTGCAGGCATTCCATAAAGACTATTCCCTCCTGTATAAGCTATGTCAGATTGACATTACTAGTGTTTATAACAGGTATGGAATGATGTAATCAGAATTGCCTGTTGCAGCTCCTGGTGGAAGTACAAAACCACTGAATTCTGCTTATGATTTTGGCTGTGGAGCTCTACTGACTTCAGTTCTCTGGACAGTCATTGCAGCCAAATGCTCTCTAGGCCTCTGATTATACCCATCACAAACACTGAAATGGAAACTTCGAAGCCTGGGTGGTTTAAAACTTTTCCAGTAATTTCTTTTTTTTCCAAAGAATATTTTTTCCCCTCTGGGAAAATAGGAAGGGAAAAAGGAGCATGACATTAATTGTGGGATTTTTTGAAAATATCTGGCAGAGGAAATACTTATTCTCAAGTAAGTGCAGAATGCTCCTTTCATTGAATAACACTGCCTGTTTTTCTATTTTCTACACTAATTTTCTGGCTGAATATTACATAGCTGAGCAGAAGCATTGTTTTAGTACTGACTTTGCAGGAAGAAACTACATTCAAGGGATGTAGTTTAATTAGGATGCTATGGTACCTGTTCAGATGAACTGGTGGTCATCCAGCCATAACTTATACTTTGCAGCATGGGTGAACATTCCTCCTTTCTGTCCAGTTGATAATGGAAGCCCACAGTCAACCTCCCCTGCCCAGCTAGCTTGGTCCCCAGCCTCTCTCTGAATCCTGAATTCCCTCCAGTGAGGAGCAGAAGACTAAGAAGATAATCATCCTTGTGTTAGTCAGATAGTAGGGCACCATATCTCTGTTCCCAGACTCCTCAATGGGATGTCTATCAAACTATCGCTTGCATGTGTCTGGGGGATTAGTTTGCTTGTGATCTGATTATCTGCCCTGGCACCAGCAGTGCCTTGAACTGAAGTTCTTAACCTGTCTGTCACAAGCCCAGCACTATAGTCAAAAAAAGCAATGCCCTGTCTTATGTGGCATGCAGGAAAGCATGCCTGCTGACCACCAGAATTTGAGATAGGAATGCCCTCTCTGGAATATAAAAACCTGATGCTGACAGTGGGAGGGGAAGTTAATCTGCATATTAAGAACAAGAAGGGACTTACCAGTGCATAGAAACAAGTGGTTTTCTTGAAAGTATATAAAGTGCCCTATATCTAGTGAGATCCCCATATCTTTTCGGATTTTACAATCCAAAAGAGAAAGAATGGTCTGACAGGAGTCCTAATCATTTCCTAATAATCTTTGCTTCCAACTCTGCATTATGATAAAGTTTACAATTTCCCTGTTGTGTAGAACCGAACATTTTGACATTTTTAAAAAAAATATATAATCAAATCTTATTTAGTCTGTATGTTTACTCCCTTCATCTATCTTTCCATCCTTCTTCCCCAAGCCTTGGTACCAGATAAGTTGCCAGAGATAAGCTGGTACGTCCACAAGCATCTTGAGTATTAATGTTGGCTCCCATCTTCAGCAGAAGCTTCACTGTATCAACCTGGCGTCCTGACACAGCATGCATCAATGGTGTGCAACCTGGTGAAGAAAGTAAAATGTTCTTTTACAATTTTATTTTTCAAAACCATAAGATAGAGATACTTTCTTACTTACTAGTGTTATCCCTAGCAAATTAACAAATCCTTTCTCTGACAATTTTCCAACATTTGTACTCAGTTTTTTGTAGGCTGGAAGTTACGGCTGTGCCAGTTACTGACCACTGACTTCAGAAAAAGCATGACTTTACTAGCAAAAGCCTTGCCTCATTAACTCTGCTTCTGGAGAGAAAAGTGTTTTTCTGTTGACAATCTCCCAGTAGGAACTGTTTGCTTTGTACACCATTTTAGAGGCTGATGATCTTCGGAGTGACTGGTAGCCAGATGACACTTGGGTAGTTTTCTCAAAAGATTTTAAAAGATATTAAAAAGATTCATGATTTATGTATTCAAAAGACTTATGATATCAAACACTATCCTATGCAAGGGTGTATGTGTGTAAGTAGATGTTCTGTGTAGAGAACAACTTATTTTAAAGACTGGATTTGCTGTAGCATATTTTCTTTTATGTTGTCAGGAGAACTTATCACATATTCTGCAATTTCTGTGCAGCCCCCCTGAAAGCTGCATTAAAACCTAGCACTCAAATTTAATCATGAAGTATTATGATGTCTTTTATTATAATTGCTTCCTCTACCTTCCGTTCTGTTAACTGCTGAATAATAGCAAGAGATTTACTTTCAGAATCTGACAAAGCAATTTAAAATGACTAAGTTGGGAATAAATATGAATATTAGAAACTATAAGAGTACTAGAAACTTCAGACACAACTGAAGAACAATTGTTCTTTCTGGATTCAATAAGACTGCTGAGCAAATTCAGACTAGTCAACCTGTGGTTATGCAGACTCTGCCATATGTGCAGGATATGAGCCATGTGTTTTGTCTTGCAAGACTGGTCTTTAGTTACAGTTCTATGTACAATCTAGTAAACAAGTTTATTCTCGAGCTGAAATACTTCTGTTTGCTCATCACTCTGACTCCACCCACTGCCCTTCATACCTAGTCCCTCTCCCACTAAAATTCTGGACTGAGAGCATTTTAGCTTAACTATTTTCCCTACTGACTGATAGATGTTCTAAAGATAACAGTTAGGATGTCTTGTTTAAAGCACAGGAAAAATTGCTAACCTGCTAGAAACTGGTAAAGATTAGAATAGATAGTATTCATATGGACCTTTTAATAGAAACCACAACAAATAAATGCTTTTGAATAAGCAAAATCTTCCTTGAGAGAAGCTTGCAGAGGTCTGTGGCTCTAATTCACTTGGAAAGCAGCTGAATATAAAACCTAACCAATGGACAGCACTTTGTAATAACATAAAACAGTAATCTGAAAACAATAAAGCACTGTCTGATTATAGCAGAACAACTTGTTTGTATCTGTATAAAAAAACCTTACAGTTATAGGGTGAAAGCATCCAAACTGAGCATTTCCAGTGGTTGTTCCAAAGAATAGCTCAAATTTCCTGTATTTTTCTGCTAAGTGTAATTTACTGAACACAAAAATCAGGATAAGAAGTGGAAAATCCAATTACACGCTGAAGCAACTAATCCCCTTCATTTACCCTCTCTGTCGCAGCACTCCAGGATGGAAGGATCTTCTCGAATCACAGCAGTTAGTGTATTCACATCGCCATTAGCTGCTGCTTGGAAAATCACGGTCAAATCAATCTCTTCTGCTGCATCACCTGCAGGGGAGGAGTATGCCCATGAGTAAGTGGAGAACAAGTACAAATGATTAACTGTGAAAATGATGACACTTATTTCACTGAGTTTTTGTGACTAAATAACTTGAGGTGGAACAAAGTGTATCAAAACAGCACTGTGGTTTTCCTTAGTCATCTGAAACTTGTTTTTTATGATAACTTCTTCCAAAAACTATCAGAGAGAGATGCTGAGGGTACATAAGAAAACTTATGGGAAGCTTCCACCACTTATAAGGAATTGTACTAACATTAATGTAACATGACATGAAAAAAGGTGAAGTAATAGCTGAACTAGCTCATAATATTGCTGGTTAAACTTCTATGAGATAACGTGAAATCAGTGTTTTCAATGTCAGTGTTGTCTTTGCCCCATTCAGAAGACTGAGGCTTTTCACTTCCTTTCTCTGCCATATCCAGGGGATTTCTCTTCTCAGGAGAGTGAACAGGCAGCAATGATTTGTGTCAATAATTCTGACAAAAAAGGTAAGGTAGGCTGCTCCTTGGAACCCAAGAGAGGTTTATTTTGTTTGGCTGTTACAATATGAGGTATTATTTAAAGCAGATGCCTTACAGGACCTGTTTGTGAACACTCCTCAGATTTTTGTTTCTAGAGAAAATAATATGACTTTTTCTTTGCTTCTTTCTTTGTAACTTCCTTCCAGATTGGTCATCCTACACTCCACATGCCTACACTTCATTTGGCTTCAAGTGAACTATTACCCTCTTAACCTCAGGATTCAAAAGACTTGATTTTTTGGTGCAGTGTCAAATCTGATGTAATGGTAAAATGCTGCAGATATGTATTGTGAGTCAGCCACAGATTCATGTTCAATTTTAAAAAGAGTTTCTCATCTCTATTAACTCAAAAAGATGTACAGCTGTAGTGATCTGTACTTTTCATTGAGTCTGAGGGTCAGGGCCACAGAGCATAACATTTGTCAAGTCATTGCACTACCCAGTTAGAGGGACAAAGAAAAACTGTTCCCTAAATCACACTGGAGAGTTGCTCAAAGGAAAGACAGTTTAAGTGACTGATGACTTATGCTTTCTATCATGTCTTCCAGGGATAGCACAGCTATGTAAGCTATGCAGAAAAAAGGGAGATGATTTGAAGAGATTTTGAAAAGTTAGTAAAAAGTCTTTTTCATATTCAAAGAATACATTATTACTAACACATTGATATAAATTATATTTTAAACATTGTCATGTATATATTTGAGTATAAAAGATCTTTAAAGATAGTTTTACAGCGTTAGCCACACTCTTCACATTGTTTTCCGATGCTGTTGCAGCTGAACCTGCATGAGCTCCATGCTGGGGTTTACAACCTAGTGTGATTCCCCACATTTGACCTTCTCTCTCTGGGATGTAATCATCTGTCTTGACTTTAAAACTTAGCTGCCATGAAAATGCAATGTAACTAACTTGAGAAAGGTTAGTCTGTCAGACCTGGAACTTTGGTTAGAGGACTGGAAAAAAATAGAAGGCTGATGTTAAATCTGCCTTCACTACCACAAAGATTCCCTCTCCATCATTACTCAACTAAGGAAATTAATTTCTTTTCTTTGTTCTAGCTCGTCTTTTAAATGACACATTTGATAAAACTCATAAATTAAAAATGTTAACTTGATTTTTATTCTATTGGGAGTCTCTTGCTGAGGCAACTGCTCATTTGCCTTAGAAGCTTTGATCTGTGTACTCTGAAGATCAGGACAGACTAAGAGTCTTTGTCTCTGGAGAGTCATTATCAGTGACTAGTACATGAAAAAAAAGTGACTTTAGCACAGGACTCAATTAGATTTCCATAGCATACCAGATCTACACACTGTGTTCACAATCAGTAAACTCAGCAAAGGTATGTTAATAACAAACTCAGGTCTGAGCTAGTCCCTTACTCAAAAAGGTGAGTATGCAGTGGGCAGAAGGCAAGTTGCCAAGGCAGAGATTCATCGCTTGTGTCACTCCTCTTTATGTTGCCAGTCTCTGGAGGTACACAGGAGGTGCCATCCATAAGCACCAACATAGCTCCTCTCAAAGCTATATGTGGTGATGGTTATAGGGGAATGGTACTGAGAAGATGCTGCTAGCATTGGGAAATAATCCATTAGATGTACTGAGACAGACAGTGGTTCGAAGGGGCCCTTACCTCCTTTATGCATTACTAAAGTAAATTTCGTACTTGATGTTTAGCTTTGTAAGTAGTTAAATTTGCCTTCTGTGATTGAGGAACAGAGGAATACAGACACAAAACAAAACTCCCCATCCAGTTGCAGGATGGCAGGAAGATGAGGACGTGGATGTACACATGCATGAGGGTCCCTAACTCATTCTGCCCTTTCTCATCTAACTAAATCACAATGCTTTACCCCCTTCCCCTTTGCTTGTGCTGGGGAATCTACTTTCCTCAGAGCAATTATCCTCCTATATAAGGAAAGGAAGCAAAACTCTGACTGGATGGATGGATGAATGAAAGAAGAAATGTTCCCCATGCCTGCTCTTGCAGAATACAGACTCTGCCCTTGTTAAGGGACAGCGATATGGAGTCACATCTGAGATTCACACTTCCCCACTGTGAGCCCTAGCTGACAGAGCAGGAGGTCCAGGCTCTCACCCTGATGGCAAGAGAATGAGGAATTGATGACTGCCTGTATTATGCACCTGAAATAAAGTAGAACGACTGTAAGTCCATTTCTGTAGAGTGACAGGACTACAAGTGTGTTGTCTTCAACATGACCTATGTGGCTTTTGGTGAGGGATGAGGAGGAAGATAGATGCATGGTCTTCTGATGCTCCACATGAGAGGGAGCAGGAAATGCCACGTAGGCTTGGATGTCATTTATGACGGATGCACTTGGCTTCAGGGGATGCAACGTCTCCCACATCATCTTCCTCCAACTTATCCTGTCAAGGAATGAGGGGGCATGGGCACAAAGGTAGTAGGCCGTTTCTTTTTGCAGATACCTCCCTGGGTAGGAATGATTTGGAGAGTAGGAATTTTGCAGAAGGTGGTAGTGAAGTACTGAGAGAATATGTCCCCCTCTGTGAGGTTATCCTGCTGGGGAGCTTGGCTGTGGCTGGGACACCAGCACCACAGAGGATAAAAGGCTTGTGAACAGCCAGATATATGATCTTGCATCTTCATAAGCAGTAGGATTACTTCCTTTATTATCTTACAGTTCTGTGAATGCCAGTGAGTACTGGTGCCATTTTGGCTACATTTTATATTTTATTTTGGAAAATTGCTTTGCAGCTGCTGAAAGAAAGCTGTCAGTCAGCTTCAGGAGGGCAGGAGGTCCAACTAAGAGCCTGCATATGGAGCAAGAAACTGCAGGCTGGAATGACAGTGGAGTAGAAGGATCTGGAAAAACCTTAGTGAGCAAAGACCAAATGACAGAGAGCTATGAGGCCTTCTTTTGCTGCTAAAATCCTCAGAAAGAATCAAATTTTAAAGCCAGGATATCTGAAATAAGCTGCAGTACTTTAAAAACCACATTATTTCTTTAAGACAAATATATTGTCTTTTGCTGGGAAAAGGGGATATATAAGGAAACATGCAAAATGATCACAGGATTCACAGTAATGAAATTAGACTGTTTATGACAATAATTGTCTTCTGAATCTCCTATGAAGAATGTATGTTTTACACAATTTGCAATGTTGGCAAAACACATGCTAAACTTATCTAATTGCATGCTTTCTCCTTCACTGGATTTTTAAGGTCTGAATAAATTTACTGCAGCTTAGTGTATGTGGTCTTGACAGCGATGCATTTAGATATTGCTAAAACCCCAAAATTTTGAAAACTGATGACTGGATAGCAAGATAATGTATCTTGATTGTGAAGAAGAAATAGTTATAATTTACTCTTTTTTATTCCTATAAACTCCCTATTCTCCAACAGTAGCCAAATACCTTACATGATTTCCCATGGCTTGTCGTCTGGACTCAATACTAGGCAGTTAATTTGGTTCAACCTGTCAGTGTCAAGGGAGGTGGGTGAGTGCAGTTTTTGGAAAAGTTTTTGGAAAACTTTTTTCGCTTTCTTATTTTATGGATTTATTTGTTGCTTCACAAAGTAATAGTCCCTGAGAATGTATTGGTCTAGGCCTTCGTCTAACTTCTCTGTTTAAATGGTAAAACATTTTAAGCCAGGCACAGCACACAGTTAAATAGCATCAAGCAGCATCAGGAGGGGAGTGGTTTCTTATGTTGCTGGGCTTCCTTAAGTCCTACATTGCTACTACTGTTTCTATTGATAAGTATTATATTAATGGGGAGTACTATAGGAAGAGCTGCAAAGACATAGTATGAATTTTAAGACTGGAATGCTGTTTTCTTGATCTGTACCTGAGATACTTTTATGACATGTAAGGTGGGGAAAGAGTTTGTAAGGAATCATAGAATCATAGAATAACCAGGTTGGAAGAGACCCACCGGATCATTGAGTCCAACCATTCCTATCAAACACTAAACCATTCCCCTTAGCACCTCATCCACCCGTGCCTTAAACACCTCCAGGGAAGGTGACTCAATCAACTACCCGGGTGGTTATAGTATAGTTTTTTTCTACTGCAGTGTAACATTCCATGGATTCCCATACTGATAACTACTGTGTTAGAGGAGGGCTAAGGAGGGTTAGATGATGTTATTGGACCAACAGTTATTGATCTAGTATGTTTGAAAGCTAGTCTGTATTGCTCCATTGTTATAAATTGCTCCAATGAAAATATTTCCCTTCTCCTTGCTAAAAAAGTTATGCCTGCTTAAATCAGTAATGTGCCAATACCTGTACACGGTATTTAGCTAAAATCCAGTATACATTGTAAATGTTAAATATAGCTTTCTTTGCATGATAACCAATGGGTTTAGCGTCCCATTGCTGTGTGTTGTCTGCCTCTGCTCCCCATCTGCCTCCAACACAGCTAGCAGGGGAGGCAAATGGTACGTTACAAATCATCTAATGGACCAGCATCCCTGCAGTGGTGGTCAAGGGTAGATGATGAATTTATCTGGAGGGTATTCTCTTGCTGGGAAGGAGCTGTGAGTGGAATGTGACATGGGTCTTGAGATGACGCTGGGCAGGAATAAGGAGGGTCAATGTGGACAGTAGCCTGGTTGGAGGAGGGGCTTCAGATCAGGAGCAAGAGGAGGTACAGGCAGATGTAGCCTCCCAACTCTCTCACTTCCACCCAGATAAGGTGGTTTGGGTCAGTGGTCTTCTGCATGGCTGTCTGCCTCCCTATCCATTTGAAGAGATGACTTCTTCCCCAGCCCTGGTCATATTCCAGCCTCATTGTTAGCACCACTTGCTCAGGTGCCTGGCAGCCATCCCCATGGCACCAAGTATGCGTGTTTCCCCTCTCACTCTCCTGTCTGAGGACTGCTGGGTCAGTGTGTGTCACTGCATATTCATAGAACCTCTAGAAGAGGAGCTTGAATATGGCTGTTTGAAGCTGCAGAAGCTCTGTCAACCCCACATCTGTGTCCTGTGGGGAAAATGCTCCTTCTGTCATTCACATGTGACCTAGGAGCACCTGTCTCTATTTCTGCAGGAGAGATCCCCCTTCTCCTGTTTCACTTCCTTTCCTTCTTTATCCTTTCTGGTAATGTTTTTTGAATCTTGTCACTCAGTTTTGCTTGATGGCTTCCCACTCTTCCCCATTGACTCATGTTGCGTCCTGGTTGGGCTGGGGTAGACACATACTTTCAAGACATGTTTCAGGCTTTGAGTGCTACTGTGGCTGAAAGGTAGTCATAAGCCCACTTCTTTACATGGACCTTACATGTATTTATTTTGGATGCACCAAAAAGTACAGGCCAGAACAAAATTACAACCTGCAGGACTTGGCTGGCCAAAAGCCCTGCAGTGTCTGTCCTCCTCTTGCCCTTCATCTTTTTGTACAGCCAGCACCTTCATTGTGGGGCCAGCATGGCCATATCATCTTGGACACTTTGCAGGTGTGTACTGGAAATTGGCCACAACACACAAATTACTTGGCAAGCTGACTTAAAGAGAAATTTGTTGCAACATGGGCAGTCAAACAATGACAGGTTCCTGCTTTGGAAGCATAAAAGGAATGCCTCTACATTCCTTATAGGGGATTAGACATTAGCAATTAGGCATAAAAGATTGTATTGGCAGACAATGACATGAATTTTAATCATTTAACTTAAAAACATGCAATAACAAAGAGATATTTGTATTTCCATGGCAACCTTACCATGCAGAAAATCTTCAGATTGGGTCTTTAAAGATATCTTAAATTCACAATTATGACAATATTTACCTATACATCTAAGATTTGTGGAAGAAAAGTTGATCACTTGTCAGCACCTAGTACTTTTAGTGTATACAAACTGGCAGACATATGAAAACCAGCTTTTCTTAAATTTTTACTCCATTTTAAACTGTTCTGTTTGCTAATATTACTATTACTTATATACATATCTCCATAAGGGGACCAATATATAAATAAGCAATAAATATATGCATGCATCTCTCAGTACCGAGAATAAGAACAATTAGATGCTGTTGCTATTCTGGTGAAAATTTTTATTTTAAAAAATCACTGTAGGCTGAAATTTCCCTGTCTAAACTGATAGAAAAAAATTCCTTCAAGTGTAACCAACATAAATCTCTATGAGACCTAATATTTCCCTAACATTTTTGTCATTCATTCTGTCAAGTAATCTTAACATGTTTTCATTGGAGGCATGGGAGGTCCAGAGGATTTTGAAAATTTGTAGCAGGTGACTTACCTTTGTGCTGATCAAACACCGATGAGGAACTGAAATCCATTGTAGTCTATCTCATTATTTACAACCAGACCAGACAAATTTCATCTCCTGGGTTTTCAAGGAAGAATCCCATATGTTACAGTAAACACTGCAATGATAGCTGCCGCCAGTTGTCTTGTCAGAAAATTAAACTTGCTTTACGGCTGCAGGTTGTTGTCAAGGCAAGGACATTATCACCAGCCTAATGAGAATGGTATATTCTCTCTGTTAACAGGCACTTTTAAAATGTCACCTCTGGAAGCTTAGCGGAGCTCCTGAAAACCATTTTATCTTCAGCAAGTGTAACTGCCTGTAAGCAGCACTGAGAGATGCTGCAGCTCATCTAACCTCAGCAGCTGAGCGCTGCCTGTAGACAAATAAGCCTTGGAGGGTGAGTGGGACTTGGCTGGCAGACAGAGCATGTGCAGAGCTGCCAGCGCAGGTCGGGTGCAGTATCCTTGCTATGTTGGCTGAACTGCATGTGCTGCACTCACAGACAGCCCTGCAGGCAGGACGCCTGCAGCCATGTGCTGTCAGCATGTATCTGAGGGTGGCTTATGAAATGATGCTTTCAGAGATTACCTATTTCCTGGGTTTACTCCCACATGGAGAACACAAATTAGGAAACCCTTTCTACCTTAATTTAGTACTGTGCAATTACAGTTAGTTGAAGTACAACGTTTAATGAATAGTTAATAACAGAAAGCACATTATCATGGCTGAAGTGGATAGTGATAGCGCCAGTAGTAGAGTGCAACAGGGATAATAGTTTGTGGCAGATGCTCCAAACCCAGTGTCTGCCAAACCAACTGCAGACCCACCTCTTCAAGCTGATTTTTTGTCTGGGTTTCTACCTCCTTAAACTGGGAACTCTGACTACTGTAAAGAGGAGGGGGCTCTGGTGAGATTTTCTTTTTGATGTGTTGTTTCCGTGGAAGAAACAACAATAAATGGGCTGACTTGGAATTAGTTCGGGCTCTAGATCATGAGCAGTGCCTAGGTGCTGGTGGATGGGATGGATATAACAAGTTTACTTAGCAGTAGTGCACTAGAAGTGTCATGTTGCTATTGCTGAATAAGGCAAATTAATGTATGAAAATAAGGAAAGCCAAGACTCTTTTGGCCTAAGAGTGCAGGCAGAACCTATGCTAAAGCTATGCCTAACTTTGGTCAGCCTAAGAAGCCCCTGGACATTATTCACTGTATTTAATCTGTTCTGGTGTTTTGGCCAATTTTTGTGACTACAGTGAGTCCTAGAGATGTAATCTACATGTGGACTAAGCATGCATCTGGAGCTGATTCACACTCCCAGCATCTGCTTTTGAACCTAAGCTATGTGTTTAGGAAAAGATAGTACATTCCAGGAAGCAATATAGCTGTGACAGGTTGAAACAATACCCAGAGCTGGAGTCCTCCAAAATGTGACAACGTGATCTGCTCAAGGGTGCTTAACAGTGGACAGGCATGTGGTAGAACTGTGGTGCCACAGTCTGACTCTGCTTCTTTACTCGATTGCTCACTGGTTTNGGATCCACCGTGTGGCAAGTGCTGGCAGTGCAGTCTGGGAGCAGAGCATTCGTTATGCAGATGATCAGCTCGTAACTGGCATCTTCTTGCCAGGAGAGTGGGTCTGGAGGTGTCACCAGCAGGTGAAAGTACAGCCTGTCCAGTCTGACACCCCTAGCTGTGCTCAAAGAGCTGCCATGGCTGCTGGCTTCATGGAGGAAGCACTGGAGCTGAAGACATGTGGTCAAGTATTTTGAACAACAAATGATCATTCCTTGTGATCTTCAGAAAATCACAATAGTGGCTTTTTTTTCATGCATGTGACAAGAGGCCCTTTGTCCCCTGTGTACACAGGATTTGTGATGCTGGACACTGATGTCGTGCAGGTTGCACAGTTAGCTGTCTGCTCCTCTGTCCTCTGCTTCTCGGGGGGGGAGAAAAAACAGCTGATTCCTGTGGGACCCAAGTGGTGCTCAATATCCCCTATGGCACTACATACATATTTGCCAGGGTCTCAGCTTGCCTTTAGCTATGGCAAAGCCAGGCACTTCCTCTGAGATAGGTGTTCACAGCTCATGGGAACAACATGTTTGAAAGCAAACAACTCCTGTACTTTGCATCCACTGGAAGAAAAGCAAGGCCAATGCTTTAGCAAAACATCTTTCCCCATGTAGACTTGACTACCAGGCAAACACAGTTCTATAGTTCTATGTCTCAGCTGTGGTAGACATCTTTCAGCTTGAAGTCTGCCTGAAAGGCTGAGATTTAGGAGTCATTTTTGAGTTTCTGTCTTCTCTGTAATATCTTTCTACTATTTCTACAGAAGACTTGAAGGAAATGTCCTCATATTACTCAGAGCCTCCTGTGTTCACTAGCTATGGAAGCCTAAAGACTGCAAAAGAGGTAGTCTTCCCTAGGCAGCAAGTAAATATGACAGCTTTAATATTGTTAATTCACATTTATCTTTAATTTAACCATAGTGTTCCTGGCTTTTAATACTGCCAGTCGTAGAGGGGGACTTTTGTGGAGAATTCTTTCAGTGGAAGAAAGACCTGGTACAGAGGAGTGATGAAAAGAGACAGAAAAACAGATATCTTTTTTTTTTTAAAAAAGTCTGTTTGTTTGCCCATGTTTGTCTGTGTGTCAGCGTTTGGCTCTGTGTAGGGCAGTTAACTCTCCTCTTTCTAAATGTTGTTCATTAGGTGAATGCAGATGTTGTGGTGAGACCACAGAGGATGGTCGAAAGATATTCAAATGCTATGTAAATATTATTTACTGGGTTGTAGAGCTGAACTGAAGACTGGCAATGCAGAGAATGAGTGATCATCTGTAGCTGACAGCCACTGGTATGTAGCATGTTGCCATCATGAACATGGACTCAGCTTACATATCTGCTCTCCTGCTGTCCTTGCAGAAGGCATTGGCAAGTGGGCAAGGGCACTGCATCCATTTTCACCCTGACACTGTGCTTTTGAGGTCGTGTGATTGTCTGCCCTTGGGAGGTGCCCACAACACCAGTGTCCCCTTCTGTAAGGAGATCTGCCAGCAGCCGGCACTGCAAAGGCAGCAGCTCCAGGGCTGAAGTGTTTCCCCACAAGCATGAGTGTTTGCACTCTCAGTATTGATTGGTAAGCATGTAATCTAGTGCATGGAAGTTAAAATGAACAAAGGGATAGCATCGACTTTCACTTTCCCTTCCTAATGGAATCCAGTAATAATGGTAATCTGATTATAAAGTATTTCAAGTACCATGCTATGTATACTGATTGGATATCCATCCTCAGTGTTGGGAGTGCTGCCTGTGTGTGAAGTCAGACCTTGGCAGGATTCAGCTGTACTCTCTGGTGGGAATGGATACAGGGTCCACCCAAATAACAAAAATATCCATTAAAGTGTGACTAGAGAAAGGAGAGTGAAGTCAGAGCTGCTTCTTGAAGGTTCCTGCATGAAATGTAAGACAAAGTGAGGATCTGTTCTGCTCTGCCCCTGCTTTATAAAGCCAAATACATGCTCTGCTAAGTTGGTATGAATTTTTGCTCTTGACTTAAATGTGATCAAAGAATCTCCCATGATATGATTTATTGGGATATTGCTAGTATCCTGTGAGACAAATTTAGAAGCAATCCAAACATGCCTGTGAGTCCACTCTGTAATTAGAGCTGTTAATCAGTAACTGGTTTTATGGATATTGTTTTCCCAAATGATACTCTGCTTGTAATTAAGTAAACTAATTATAATGTTTTTTCTCAGACTGATTGTTTGGCCCACTTCAGAGGGAATGAGAAATCTCCCACAGGGTCTTTCACTCTTACCATGCTGTAGCTTTCTCTTGCTATTCCCCAAAGACTCCTAATAATATTTTCAGGTCTAAAACCACATTTAGTACCTCTGGCATAGTGTAAGGCTGGTTTGAAAAGCCTGGTGGAGTGGGGAAGCTAGCTGTGCATTTTGAGGAGCAAATTGGGTGGATGTGGAGACCTGCTGAGTCAGGAGAATCAAGGTGTAGGTCTGTCTGTCGATGACACCCAGGACCTGGAGCCAGGGCATGCCACATTCATGGTATTACACTAGTAAAGGGAAATTTGTATGCAAACCCTCACTTTTTAATTCATTTAAAAAAAAATGCTGAGATTGTTCTGCAAGATAACATATAGACAAAGAAAGTGCCCGTTACTGGCCAGATCAAAAGTCTACCTAGGCTCTTGACTACTAGCAGCTGTCTGGCAAATATTTCCTCTCAGCAGTCTCCAATCTTTTTCAGATAGTGGTGTGTACTGTGAAGTCTCTAAGGCAATCCTGTGATTCTGCGGACTACCAGTAGATGGTGAGATGGGATCAGCACTTGGCTTTCGAATCATCAGAGGTAGCTCTTAACCAGAGACACTTGCATTGTTTTTCTATTAAATCCTTCTAAGTGAGGGAAGAAAAGTTCATTTGTGGGAAAGCAGTAATCTCTGACATTATGCAGTGTATTAAGAATGCCTGCAAATTAACGAAGTCCCATTCCAGATAGCAAATAACAGTACAGAGCATGACTAATCATCTATGAATGGTAAGCTTTGAGAGACTTGCTGTAAACCTTTGTGATAGTAAATTTGCATTGGTAAAATACAGGAAAAGCTTAACATGTGATTTTACCTCTTCAACTCCAAAATCTCCTATCTTAAACAAGAGAAGATAATCATTTAAAGGCAGTGGGCTGAAAACAGTATTTAGAAGAGTGGATCAAAAAGGCAAAACAGACCGTATCTCTCTATAATTAAAAGGCAAAGGGAGAAAGTCACCCCTTGCAGCAGTGAATTAGGAGAAGGCAGCTGCCTCTTCCCTAGTGGATAGGGTTGTATGGATTGAGAACCGCAGTCTTGCTGTGCCACTGGCTTGCTGGGGTAGCTAGGCCAACTCATCCTTGTACTGGATTCAGAGTAATAACACCCGATGGATGTGTGAATGTCTTTTCAAGGCTATTTGCACAACTCTTTTTTTGTGGGCTTGCTGTGGGCTTTTCCTATGAGATACAGAAAACTGGACTAGTTAAGGAAGTGTCAGCCACTTTGTGACCACGAGCTGTAATAGCAGTGGTTGTGTCCAGACTCAGCAATGGGACACTTTGATAATACTGGCAGTGTAACAGATACAAACAGCACAACTAAGCAGAAAATCTAAGTGAGAAGTTAATTCTTGGAAGCTGCTTAAAAAAGAAACAAGTTCATGTGCTGCTTCTGAGAAATTTTAGGTTATATGGAGGGCAAGTATAAAGTTTTCAGTGAATTAGCTTTAGTTGTAGAAGAAAGAGAAATCTATTTATTGTGTCATAGGATTATTATATCACACATATCTCCCCTGTTCTTTATTAATGCTTAAGATGTAATGATACCAGATAGCCACACTTTGTATTTTTTGTGCAGCAAGCCACAGAAGCGCATGCTTTCTTTCTAGTCTTGATTCTCCAAACCTCTTTCTTTGGCTCTTAATATAGAAATCAGAAGACAATAACAAGACTAAGTCCCACACCCATATCTTTATGTTGTGTTATTTCTAATTATTTCAGTTTCTTACAATAGTGGGTGTTTTTGTCCCAGAGTTATTACATGTCCTTGGGATGCTGGCCCCTCCTGTCCGACCTGTGAAAACCCAGAAATTGCTTGCAGCCCTTACCCTGACTTCTCACTGCCTGTCTGGGGGTGTAGCATGCTTCAGGGAAGCTGACTAACATAGTTATGAAGGCAGTGATAAATCAGATTTACACATAAGAAAAGCAAATCGTTTGCTAATAAAAATAGTAACATGAACAAACCCATTTTGTCAGGGCCACATTGCAATCACAGGTATCATTAAAGCTGAGCATCAGAATTTACATGGTGCCAGGAGAAAAACTTCTTGCTTCCTCCATTCATGTCTTGTTATTGTCTTATGCAATTTTTTCTTTTTTACAGCTACAATCTGGAACCATTTTATCTTTTCAGCTGGTGATGTTTTTTGTACTGTACATTAACTCCAGCACATGCAAACAAAAGTACAATGCAATAACACATGCCAGGTGGTTACTTAGGCAGCTTTAGCAATGACCAGGATACGCCAGATGTAAACAGATATATAACAGGTAGATAACACAGCTGCATAACGTTGCATCAAAAGCTGCTCCTCTGACTCTTTTCAGTGTGGTTACAGAGGGTTGTGTAGTATGGACTGAATGAGCCGATGGTTTTTGTCTTTTTTTGTTTGGTATAATTGAAGGTATATGTTCATGGAAGTCTTTGATTAGCAATATTTTACATTTCATTACCAAGATATGTTGAGGGCCCCTATATGAAAAAAAAAGTCTGTAATACGCAAGCTGCAAATGGCTGCACAAAGGGTTTAGTCCTACATTCCTTGCATACCTGGGACTCCTGTTGAAATCTCATGCCAGATTATGAATTTTACTTCAGTTTTGCAAGGTGACAAGTACAATAGCAGTAATGGAGCTCAGGATTCCAGGCTTTGGTATTAGTATACTTACACCGAAGTGGCAATTTAACTATAAGCCGATGAAACTCAAACAAAAATGCAAACGTTTAACTGGAGTCTTAGTATATGTAAGTGCCCTTAACTGTCATCATTTGAAGTTAAGCAAACTGAGTAGGACACAGCACCAGAGGCAGGTGGTGAAAAGAAAGCCAAGCACAGTGGGAAACATGATTCTTTTGAAGACTTACACAATAACAGCTGCTGAAGGTGAGTAAAATCTGCAGTCCAGGAGGACAGTCCAGTAGGATTGCACCAGCCTTTATCATCACTGTGATGTAGCCAGGGTAATTCTCAGACTTAGGAGGCCTGTTTGTGGGTGCCTCTTCCACCTGTACAGTAACTACTGTATTTACTGTGAAATTATGGTCGTAATGGTGGGGCCAAGAAGAGACTGTGGTCTCATTGTGTCATGCAGGGCTGAAACCCGACCTGAAATATCTTCTGAGGTCAAAAGATTTTCCAGTCTTCCTAGACAAGACATAGAAAGGTTACGAAGAGCAACCCAGGTTAAGTATATGTAGAGGTCATTTGGGAGGTCAAAGCAGGGTCACACACCCAACTAGCAAAAGGACTTGCAAAAGGCTTCCAAATGGCCATACAGTCTAGTGTTGGGTTGCTTGATATCCTAGCTGTGGGAGCAAGGGTGACCTTATCGGTTGAGCACTAAATTGTGAGATTGCTGTGTTCTTCAGCAGTCTGCCCTCATAGTCTCTGTTGTTCCAGTTTATTGGAGATATTGTAACAATATCCATTTGTTATTCATAAAAAAGCAAAAGATTTGTAAGGGGAACTGATGTGGCTTTAAGTACTTACGTGGATGTTTGCAGGAGGGCTGTTGTAAACTTTGTTCATTTCTTAGTGTGATTTCTAGAATCAGTGTGCAATAGAAATGTAGAAAAAATTTTGCTGCTGACAAGTGGCTTTTATATGAAGTAATTTTTGAACTTCAGAGGACCTTTCATGAGATTACAAAACCATGTAAGTGGGTCAAAGTGTGGCCTTCAACTATGTGGATACTTCAACTGTCAAGAGAAACTGGAAGTGCTTTGGGACCACTGGAAAACTCTGTGTGTGTTTATTCTGCATATGATGGATAGGCATGAACTTACTCAATTTGTACTCTGACACAAGACAAGCCTGTTTTGTTAGCTCAAGTCCAGCATTATATAGGGTGTCTGTCCGCTATATCTCGTATATATACATGGTAAAAATAAGCACGTAGAGCTTCCCTCTACAAATATAACTGAAAACTCCACATACATTAGAAACAAGTGATTCACAGATTACATACGTAAGTGTGTAGGAATAGGAACGTGAGAGCAGATGATGGGAGGTTCTGAGGCTACCTCAAGCATTGGCAGCACCTACGAATAGGGGCTGTGCTGCCTGGGCTGGGCTGCAGTGCAGCACTCTGCATTGTGTTGGCTTTTCTGTGGCACAATAGGTGACAGGGCCTTCTCCCTGCACTGTGTAGCCTGCAGTGGTTGTGGCTTCCCAAAGGTTAAACAAGCAAAGACCTTCCTGCTATAATTGCCCGGTTTCAGATTTATTTTTCAGAGAGAGGGAAATGTTCTTCAGTCTGGTAGGCAGGCTTAAACTTAAAAAAACCAAAAAATCTGGAAAATATGTTTTAGCTAAGCAAAAGGCAGATGTGCCCAGTTTCTTTGAAGGTGTAACTTGTAGGGAAAAGTATTTGCTTTGTCTCAGTTGGCTGAGAAAACAGCTTCCATGGCAGAAACTGTTGGTGATAGCAGTACCATGTCTGCAGATATTAGGCATGTCCTGGACAAACTGGTGACTGCAGGTGTACTGGCAGCAGGTTGGTGTCAGAGACAATCTGTGCCTGTGGGTAGCAGCGTGGCCATGCAGCCACCCCGAGGCAAGAGTGGCCCTTCAGCCGGCCTGGATTTCCAGCAATCCACATGCAATATACTTCAGCTCCAGGTTCACCTTCATCCTGAGTATCAACCTAGGCCTCTGCTTCCTTCTTCTACATGCTTATAAATGTGATTCTTGTACAAAGGGGCTATCGAATCACATGTGTTTACGTGGCTATGTGAGATCTTCATGTAGCTGAGATGTCTACAGTGTATTTGGAATAGCTGGGGAGTATACACAGGAAATTGAGTGTTGCCCATGCCCCCATTAATTGTTTCTCCCTTACTATCAGACTGTGTGCTTCTTGTTTTGGATGCTTGTTCAATCCTCTAATCGCCTGCTGTTCTTGCCACTGTCTGATGGGTGGCACACAGGTACAAGAGCATAACCCCAGCCTGCCGGTAGGCTCCACACCACGTGCTGCTCTTGCCTCCTTGAAGAATCTGCAGCAGAAAGGCAATGGCTAGTGGGAGGTGCACAAAGGTGGTGATGACTGGTTTCTCACTAACTTGGGCACTAAAAATAGACACCCTACAGACTCACCTCTTTATCCTGCATGAACGCTTTGCTAAGCAACTTGAATAACCTTGGAAAAAACATGTAAGACTTTAAAAATGGTTTTATGATTTGTTGTGCAACTGACTAAAGGCAGAAGCCTTTCAAAGTTCTTTGAGCCTATTTCTATTCTTGAATTATTTTGAAATTACAGTACATGCATGTTACATATTCTTCTTTCCTGACTGGAGTCACTTTGGCAGCCTGTATGCTCTGAACTATTTGTTGTAACATTATCAGGAGTGGATAGGATTGCATAGAAGTAAATACAACAATTACATTCATTTTTAGAAAAAGTGAGTCTTATGGAATTGGCCAAGATATTTTAAGTATGTGAAAAGACATGCTTGATTTGTTTGTGTTAAAATTAAAGTTGGCTTAATGGTAAAGGAAGTCATAGAATCATAGAATCACCAGGTTGGAAGAGACCCACTGGATCATCGAGTCCAACCATTAATTTTCAAATATTTTTTCTACTTCATATTCAGTTTGCTGTGTCTTATGAGATTGGTTATAATCTACAATTGTCTTGCCAACTGCACGAATATGAAGTTGTCATGTCTGCAAATCATGAAAGTATCATTAATTTGTGTGGATTAATGAGAAATTTTAACTCATCTTTATTATCCTGCTGTTGTAAAATATCAGTAATTATCTACTTTTCTAAGTTTTCTTGTGTTTTTTTCCCCCTCCATTAGTAGTAAGTACACATAAACAATTTAGGACAACTCTGTGCAGGGATTTAAATTTTTGCAGGCAGGGCCAAAGCTTTCCCATTTTCAGGAAGCATTTCAGCAAGTAAATTTTGTTTTATATAATGCCCTCAGATGGTCACTTGAAACAAGATGAACAGCAAATAGTTTAGTCACTTGCCTACTGAGATTTGCAAAATCACACACATTGTATTTGTGAACAAACACGGTAGGGCCTTTACCAATCTTTAAAGGGAAGCTAAGACAGATTATAGACATTCACCAAAAAGATACTGCAGTGAGCTCAGATGCATAAAAAACCCCAGATCTGGATGAAACAAAGCCAGATAATAGGCAACCTTTTAGTGAACTTGCTTAATCCAGCAGAAGATTTGCTGGTGGATGGTGGGGAGGGGCAGGAGACTGTCTCTTCTCCTCCTGTGTGGCACATGCTTCATGTCACATGCAAAAGGAACAGCTGTGCAGCTTCTCCAATCCACTCCAAGGCTGTAGTGATCTCTGCCTAATCCATGAAAGAATAATAACTCATCCTAGGTGAAGCCTTGTGAAATGATTCCATCAAAACTCTACACCTAGGAACAATTGTCTAAAATAAGAGCAAGAAACACAGTCATGCATCCTTTGGTCAATTAATAAAAATGCTGAGAGACTGTGTATTGGTCTGACTAGTCAGAGCAGGGTCTTTGTGAAGTCTGATCCATGCTACATGATTGCAAAGGCACTTTGTCTTCAAAGATACTACAGGATCTACAATATTTATGAGACTAGTGGGCCATCTGCTCTAGTGTCTTCTCCAGCAACAGTAAGCAGCTGGTGCTTAGAAGTGTAGGAACTGCGCAGATATAAAAAAATCCTTTGTCTGGCATGTCCTTCTAGATCCCAGCAATCAGTGCTTTAGAAACTGCTTGTGCTGGAAGATGTGTCCAGATCATCACAGATAACTATACTCAGTTTATCTGTTGCTCATCAATCTGCCAGTGTGTTACAGGACTCGTGTATGCTTCTGGGTTCTGCATCATCCTGAGTTACATGGTTAGATTTCTTGTGCTCAGTAATATTGTGCTTTCAGAAACAGCTACCTCCAACAGTTCTTATTTTCTAGGTATCTGTCAGCATTGCTTAGAGACCTACATTCCTTTTCGGTTCTAGACCTGCCTCCTTTACATAGATGTTGCTTAAGCAACCAGATAGTGCAGGTATTTTGAGTCTGTTGGATGTCTGCAATAGAGAAGAACAGCAACACAGTGATTTCTTGCAGTAGAAAAAAAATAAATCATTTCTTTGTCATATTTTTACAACTGAGAACCATGAGTTGAGATAAACTGAAGGAAATTATTAAAAGACATTCCTGAAATAAAATACCTGTGTAGCAGAGAGAATGGGATACAGATATTTCTATGAGCTTTTTCTCAGGACCACATTGTTAATGAACAGCTTAGCCAGAGCAGGTGCAGCAACTGCTTAAACAGAAGGGGCAGATTTACCTATGAGGGTCTGCTGCTGAATCAATGGAGTTCTGGCAGTGATGAATTTTGGCCAATAATTACTAAAACAAATGAAAAATAGCAGCCAGAGGTTATAGTACAAAATACCTGCCATTAATATCCGTCATGGTGACAGAAAGGATTCTGGAGTATCTCAGAGCAGGTTTGCTTTTCTTCTAGTAGGAGGGTACTCAAGAGCAGAGAAGATAAAGTTATTTCTTAGGCTGTAAAGAGGCTAGAAAGCTTAGCTTACTTAAAATTGCTTAGCAAACCCTCACAAACTCTAGCTTACAGTAAGGCCCTTTCTGTGCAATCTGCTGCCACATTTTTGCTTTGAGGACAGTATTTCATGGAGGTATTATCAGAGGTGGAGCAAATATACCCTCTTGTGTCACTGGGCCACTCATTGTAGTAGAAAAGGATGTTCACAATGCCAAAACAATTAGAACCAGGGTGGCAAAAGGTGAAGGGGATAGGGCATAGCAGTTGTTTTATGGGATACAGCACTCTTCAAGATTTGATTCTTCTAGTTGCCCAAAAGATGCAACTAATTTGATGTCCTAGTAGATATTTATTTCTCCTGGGTGCTAAGGATCTCATAAACACAACAGCCAACCCACATATATGCATATGCACCCCTCTCGCGATACACATTTACTTACACATATGTAGCAGGCAACCTAACATATATGTACAATTGATGTTTGTCTAGTAATACACAATACACTTATTTGAAATGCTGCTGATGCTGAAGAAGATAGTGCAGTTGCTTAAAAACTACTATGATGTCTCCTCTTTCTTTTTAGGTAATGATGTTTGTGAAAACCCATTTGAAGCAAAAAGCAGAGTTTTATTATTTAAGGACAATCATAACTGCAGATTTTCTTTGGATCTATGTTTTTAATCATCCTGTTAAATGCTATTTCCCTGGACATTTTAATCAGGATTATATTGTCTAATGGGATTAGTTGGATAGCACTTCTTGTTAAATAGGGTAGCCTACCCACTAGATATTTTCTGAACAGCATATGGGTGCATGAAGAGAAATGCTTTGGAGGACAAGTGACCATGGGAGACCAAGGTCAGAAGTACGATGCTGCAGGGTATCTGAGAGTGCAAATGTAAGTGTTGACATGGAAGTGCTTTTGAAAACAGTCAATTAAAAAGGCACTAATTGAAAAAAACACAACAGACACACTTTTATAAGAGTGGTCATATTTATTCAACTGCTATTCAAGTAATATTTAAATGTATCTGACTTTGAAGAGGTGATGTATGCACACTGCAGTTAAAAATAAAGAAACAAGAGAAAATTACAATGAGAAACCTCATTTTAAATAAAGTATTAGAAAATATCTCACTAATTTCTTGCTCTGAATAGTTTTGAGTTGGAGATGTTTGCATTCTGCTGGGCACCATAATTGTTTGAGAGTTTTGAATGGCTGCACTTGAGACCAACCTATATTTTCACCCTTCCCAAGAACACAGAATGCAAAGAGATCCTGATTCTTTACTTAGAAGGAAGGAAAACAACTCAGAACTGTGAGATGAAACACAGTGCAGTAAAATATAGGCTGGATATAGAATCACAGAATAACCAAGTTGGAAAAGACCACCGAATCATTGAGTCCAACCATTCCTATCAAACACTAAACCATGCCCCTCAGCACCTCGTCCACCCATGCCTTAAACACCTCCAGGGAAGGTGAATCAACTACCTCCCTGGGCAGCCTATTCCAATGCNTTCTTGTGGTGAGGGGCCCAGAACTGAACACAGGATTCGAGGAGCGGTCTCACCAGAGCCGAGTACAGAGGGAGAATAACCTCCCTGGACCTGCTGGTCACACCGTTTCTGATACAAGCCAAGATGCCATTGGCCTTCTTGGCCACCTGGGCACACTGCTGGCTCATGTTCACTCACTGTCAACCAACACCCCCAGGTCCTTCTCTTCCTGGCAGCTTTCTAGACAGATTTCTCCCAGTCTGTAGCTCTGCATAGGGTTGTTGTGCCCCAAGTGCAAGACCTGGCATTTGGCCATGTTAAACCTCATGCCTTTGGTCTCAGCCCAGCGGATCCCTTTGCAGAGCCTCCCTACCCTTCAGCAGATCGACACTTCCACCCAGTTTAATGTTGCCTGCAAACGTGCTAAGGGTGCACTCGATGCCTTCATCCAGGTCATTGATAAATATATTGAACAGGGCTGGACCTAGCACTGAGCCCTGGGAAACCCCACTTGTGACTGGCCTCCAGCTGGATTTAACACCATTTCCCACCACTCTCTGGGCCCAGTCTTCCAACCAGTTTTCTACCCAGGAGGGTGTGCACCTGTCCACCCAGAGGCTGACAGTTTCCTAAGCAGAATATCTAGATAGATGTCATAGAAGCAGGATAAATTAGGCAGTAGAAGAGTCTAATGAAAGCCTGAGAGTCATTTAAACTAGAAAGAACAAAGCTGGCTGACATATACTGTAGAGAACACCCCTGTGTTCATGGGGAGAGACAAGATGATATCATAGGCCTTCTCCATCACTAATTTTCTAATGTCTATAATCTGTGATAAAGCATACTTTTGTGGAGAGGGGCCAATATTTTAAGTCTAGGCACTGACATTTGGATCTAGTTGAAAGAAGTATACATAGTCACAGGGAACCTTTCCAAAACTCTAAGACATGATGCAAGAAGAGTTGAGAAGATACTGTGTTGAATTGATAGACTATGCTTAAAAAACAGGGGCTGCCTAGGACCCTACATCAGTTTAAGTTAGTTTTACAATACTCCATTTGTTTGGCATCATGATACTGATAACTAAATCCAAATCTTCCAAACAGAACTGTATGTGTATCTTGCAAACCATGGTGTGGTTTCAGAATGTATAGAAATAATGTTTTGTAGTCTTATCTTTTCCACACTTGCAAAAGAGTACATCCATCTTTTTCTGATGTCATAAGAATTGACCAAGAGCTTACAGTGAAAGTTATGGTCTCTGACTTCCACATAACTGGTGTAATTTTACTGTTAGCTGTGGACCTGAATATATAATATACATGAGAATTAGAATATGTGATAGTGTTGTAAATTGTGCACATAATATTACAATACTGTTTCCCCCTCAGCATTACAAACATGGCAAATACAAATACCAATGCTAATATATTTTGCAGGAAACTACACACAAAATTTTCTTACATCCTTAACATTGATTCTTTTTTTTTTTACATAAACCAGCCTGTATGAGGTGAATATAATTAAAGAAAAATCAATTTTGTAAAATCTGTTCGATGGAAGACAAAGAAGCACTGATCGCTAAACATAACCTCAGCCAGTGAAAGAAATGAAAACATCTGGGCTATGTATTTACAGTGGAAGGAGATGATGCAGTGACAGGATGGAGTCTTCCAAAGCATTCAGCCCACATTCAGCCAGCTGGGTAGTCCTGAAAGCCACCCAGGTTCTTGCCTACTGCTTCCTATGTGTTGGCTTCAGCTCTTCAGAAGCAGCTAACCAACATGAAGTAGAGAGCTGGAAAACTTAGATGCAATTTTGGCTGTTTGAATTTTGAGCTTTCTCTTCTCCAACTGGTATCAGTATGAGTTGTACATTAATTTAAGAGGCAACTATACAATATAAATCTTATTGATGGCATACAGGTAATGCATATCTTACTTTATTTCTGAAATACCAGCTCTGGACCCTTGAGGAGACTTTATGAATAACCAGCAGTGTTGCCAGACTTGGTGTCCTCCGGAGGTCATAGCAGCCATCATCTGTTCTGGAAAAATCCTCTTCTGTATGACTCAATGGCATGAGTCACGTGTTACGTTTTGAAATGGGCTAACCACTCTCATCTTTATCTGGGTATTTAATTTGTGGTCATAATACTTTATTTTCAACTTTGTGAGCTATAAGTGCAGAGTAGTTGGTTAGCATTTCACTGTCTGCATGCATTTATTTACCTAGCAAAAACTGCCCAATTACACTGCAAAAACCAACTCACACAGGAAAGAGCTAGCCTTATCACCTCCCAGTTATTTAAGTGTGATTTTATATCTTCACAATGTTTTAGTTTCAACATGTAAGATATTTGTTCTTGCTGATTTGTTCTTAATTTTTTTTAGTAAAAGTAGCTCCAGAGTCAAACGCATTTGTATATTGATAGGATCACAGGTATTTTTCCTAGTTGGTCTGTCTCAATACAGCCAGCCACAGAATTCGTGCATTTCAGTTGACCATTTCTTGAGAAGCATTCAACAGTTGCCATATTTTAAAGGAAAGAATCTCTACATTCTTTCAGAAGTTGCAGCTGATAGAGAGTACAGATAAGTTAATAATGCCAGACTCAGGGGACATTGGACAAACAAAATTGCAGATGTGAAGCCTGGACTGAGTTGCATGTGTTTCTTGGAAGCCTTTCAAAAGGTTGATTATAACCTGCCGAGCCTCATGCTACAGGCTTTGAGAGGTATATGAGTCTCAGTATGCGCTGGTGGCCTCAGTTTTTTCAGCTTTTGGTTGAAAGAAGAGGAATGTTTTTGCTTAATTTAACCTCAGATAGAGAGGGGCAATATTATTCCTGTGTTTTCTGATGTGATCCATGCCACGTTTCTGGAATCTGGCTCACACAATCAGAATCGAGGGTGATTTCAAGATGTCACGATACATCAGCAAAAGTAATTAGAGAAGGAATGTGAGCTGGCACTTGCATTAATGCTGCCTAGTAATTAATAGCATAGCTACAATCTTTCTGGCTCCTGAAACAGTCCATAGACTTTGGCCAGAGCCTCTGCTTTCCTTTCTGCCTGCATGACCTTGAGTAACTATGCCATCCCACCCTTCTAGCAGTTGCGGAGGAGACTGTTTTGGCTGGAATTTGACAGCCCCAGATGGTACTTTAATGCTCAACACCTGCTGCAACTCCTTCCGTTCTTGTTATCTCTGACACAGCTTTCATACATGTCTTTTTGCTGTTTTTTCAGTGGAGAAGGAGGAGAAAGGGAGGGAGACATGCTGTCCAACTCAAGGCAGATGCAGGGATGAGATATTTGCTTGGTGCTTCACCCACACACTAGCTGCAGCACAGTTAGTAACACCATTCACCGGGTCATTTCTCTTGCTTGCTGATTTATGAGAGACTGACCACTAGTGCCTCAGCACAGATGTTATATATGTTATCTGGTTACCATGGCTGTTCCAAAACTGAAAGAGTTTTCATAGAGGCTTTTCCCTCCTCTCTCCATGACTGCAAACATTGAAGGCACTGTGAACTGCCATTCCTGAAAGACTGCAAAAAAAAATTTATTAAATGATCCCATGTTCACATTAGCTTTAATAAAAATACTTCATCTGTACAGCCCTCACTTCAACTTCTTCCAATTCTTACCTTAAAGCTCTTCCAGGCCTATCTTTTCCAATAACTGCTGAGGACCTGCCTGACATCACTATGGTTCAAAAAAAGAGATTAAAGTCATAGCCTCGCTGCTTTCTGAGGTAGTCACAGAAAAAAAAGATCAGCTTATTGGACCAGACTTGTGTTGTAATTAAAATGTTCTATTAAATCAGGTTCTCCCACTCCTTGTTCCTGTGGGGCAAAGATGGATTCATGGCTGCAAATAATAAATAGCAAAATGTCAGTCTTGTCCTCCTGACAGACCTGGTTTAGTGACTTGTGAAGGTCACTAGATTGATTTTATTTCAAGAGAATGTACATTTATCGTTCCTCCTGATCAAACAGCAGCAGCAGAGCAGGACAGATCCTCAGATGCCACAAACCAGCACAGCATCACTGACACATTTTTGCACAAAATGAAAAGCTGGGCTAACTCTTAGCACCCTGGATTTGGCACACAGCTATTTGTGGGTGAAATGTACCTTTGACCTCTGGACCTAATAGCAGTCTGAAAAGGAACAGGCTGTCTGCAGGCAGTTGTTACTGCTTCCTGTGCTCTTTAGCAAAAGGATGGCAATGCTGCCAAACAAATTCACATTACTAAATAACAATGAGGGGGAAAAAAGGGTGGTGGTGGGAGTAGCGGGGAGGAGGCATGGTGTGAGAAGTGTGTGGCATGCTTGCAGGGCATCTACTATATTTTTGGTATATGTAGCCTGATCCTTGCTAACTGATCCAAGTACCTGATTGCTGCATATAGTTCAGATGAGTTTTAATCAGTAATTTAAGGAATGCGTTCGAAGGAAATTTGCATGAGAAATTCAGTTCCATCAGAAAGAAATAATTTTCTAGTTTTAGAATTCCCAGGACATGAGGTGTTGTGAAATGCTAGAATAACTTACACTTTAGAACCAAGAAACATTAAAATAACAGGTTTGAAAGTCTGTTCAGAGTAAACCTTTTTAGACTATGGAGTTTATAATTTCTGATGATTTTACAAATCCTTTATAGGAAATTCTTTTTTCCTCCATACACTATAGCTCCAAATAAAATATTCTGCTCAGACTAGACTGTTAAATAATATCTAGTGTATACATATATAAAACAGGAGAGCCACAAAAGGTTTGTCAGGTGGTCTCTACTTTATTATACCTCAAAACTGACTGTAGAATGTCATTTTAAGATAGCCATGTTGGATTTAATGAAGGTCACTTGTTGATAAGTGTTGATGTTCTATGTCACTGTGCAGACACACAAATGTAGAGCTCAGCTAATTTACTCTCCCTCAGAGATTCTTGTCAGGGTAACTGAGTGAAAGAAAGCAAGAAAGCTTCCATCCACTCCTGCAATAGAAGCCATTTTACTTTACTGGGGAAAGTAACTGAACAAATTACTTTTTGTTATAGTTCCTGACCAGGGCAAATTCCTGAGGCAGTTTCTCTTGTAGAAACAGGTATTGGTGTTGCACTGAGCTACTATAAGGAAGAGAATACATTGCATGGTTTGTAATCCTCTTTATTTCAGGATATGTATGTGCTTGCAAATAGCGCATGTTATACTTAGAATTCAATAGATGGGGTCCATCTAACTATCTGTAGTTATCAGTTTCTGAGCTAGAGTCCTTCAGAGGCAAGAGAAAAACAGATGCTGCTAGCACACAAGTAATCTCATTCTAATGCAAATGTTAACAGCAGGTCATGTGAATGGCATCCTTAGCATGTAGGACCCATGAGAAATATACAAAATAGAATTACATTTGGAGAAACAGGAAAGAGTTTATGTGCTTATCCTACCTGACTTCAAAGTTAAGTGAAATCAGGTCCACCTGAACTGACACTAAAGTACTTGTGGCTCTCCAGAGGCCCCTGGTCTCCAATCCCAAGTCTGATGTCTCCACACACTCTTATACTAAGACCTGGGTCCTGTGTATTTCCAGGACTTCCTAGCCTTCTAGTTAGCTTACAGTCTGAGTTAAGATAACCCTGTCTCTCTGGACATACTTCTTTTCAGATTTCCATATACAGTTCACCATTTTGCTTTGTCATGAATTAATTAATTTCAAAGATCTCAGTATCTGAAGATTACTTCCATGACGTCAATAAGCTATTTGTTGTCAAGTGAAATTCACCTTCTTAGGGGTTATGCCAGCAGATATCTGGAAACTTCTTATATTTGTTCTATTGTATACATTTTTGCTACTTGTAATAAAACTTGTTTTTATAAGTATATTATTATGCTTTTTACCCAACAATGATTTCTGATCATTCTATCAGTGGAGGGCATACCATAACCACACTGCTTGCTTCTGCATTACTGGTAGGTCTGCGAGCAAGCTCATTGTGATGTACTGTCATAAGCATGCTGAAATAGTTTTTAATTTTTCTGTGTATTGTGCTAGCAATTTACTTTATCCAAACCTTTATTGAACTGGACATTGCTAGATAATACTGAGAACATAAATGGGTCCATATAACATATTTGCCTTGCTGTTTTCCCTGAAAGTTCTGTACATCTTAATTTGTGCTTTCTTTCCCTGATTTTGAGGGTGATGAGATTAGCTGTATTTTTAAGTTCACTGGATAAATTGTTCAGTGCTCACTGGCTTGATAAGTTAATTTGCTTTCAACATATTACAAAACAAAGCATACCAGGCAGATCTAAAGCAATCTCATCTGTGATTTGGCTTTTCAGAACATGAAGATGTAGAAACTCACTAAAATAAAGCTGGAGTTGTCAGCTGTAAAGGCCAATGAGACTAATGTGAAAGCCTTTAGTTCATTAGATACTCTAGGTCTGAAGGAGGCTTCAGACTTTTGAGTGCTTTTTTNTTTTTTTTTTTTTTTTGTGCCAAGGGTTTTATAAACTGGAATGCCTCATGTGCTTCTACTTCTTTTTGTAGTGCCTACTGTGGCTTGGTGTTACAACTGAGCTATGATACATGCTGTTTGCAGGGTACTGAGAAGATCATTGGCCTAGATTTTATGCTTAATTTCTTCATTGCCCTTGATGACTAACACAGCTAATGCCTTGTATTAACATACCACCAAGTTACCAAACATTCCAGTTCTCCTTCAGTATAAAAAGACTTCTTGATATTTTAAAGATTTTTTTCTTTTTGTTATCATTTCTCTTATTGTAACGGGTTTTTTAATCTTATTGTAATGTTTGGTAGCAAAGCATTGGAATTGCATATATGTAATTCTTCAAATTTTAACAGATGTTTATTGTATTTTGCTGGCATGTCTTTCTTTAAGCATCTTCTCTTGATTGTGATGAGCTGCTGATCTTTTACTGTCTTGAAAGAATTTCTTGAGAGTGCTTAGTTTATCTAATAATGACTGGACAAATCCTGAAATGCCTATCAAGTCCATAAAACTGATATTTTTAATCTTTACATCACAGTAACTTCTGGATTTACCTAGGAATTAATGGCTTGCACATTTGAATTCATAAGTATAGGCTATTGGTATACATGCTTGATCACTCTAGTGATTCCAGTACTCAACGATAACCTGTCTGTTTTTAATTAATAGACTGAACTTCCTGAAGGAACAATGAAATAACTGAATAGATAAAGAAAGTAAGTTAACAAAAAAGAAAAGAGTCAGTGTTTCAGAAGGGAAAAACATATAACAAGTGCACCAATTGATCATAAATAGCTCGCTCTTGCAAGCACTTCTAAAACAATTAATGTCTTCTTGTAGATCACAAAATAGCAATGTCATGATAAATTATGATATACATGCTATTCACTCTTCACTGAACTTGGCTGGCACTTAGGTGCTTCATTCCAGCTCAGGATCTATTCTCTTCAGATTAGAGAGCTGTTATAACTCACTGTTTGTTTAGAAGCAGATTAATGGTATCCCTCCTGTTTTCTCAAAGGCCGACTTTATTCTGCCGAGTGTGAGTTATTAAAAATGCTGGCCTTGATGCCCTAGCTGAAAGATCAAAGACATATAATCAGCCAGCTTTGACATAAAAGGGATGCCATATTTTAGCTAAAGTTCCATTTTATATACGTTCTTTATCTACATGTTTCTCTTGATAAAGAGACAGCATATCAGAGATAAGAAAAATAAAATGGTTGTGACTTTTGCACAGACTGCACTATACTCTATTTGAACTATCTGGAAAACAGCATAATAAGCAGACAAATTAAGAAAAAGTTGGCTTATCTCCTAATCATCCACTTACATCTTTTTCACCCTCTGGAAACTACGATAGATAAAGTGTAAAGAGATTACTTGAGATAATGACAAATAACTTCTTTGTCTGGCCCTGCCACACTGCATCATTATTGTCATAATCACCATGATTATAATTCTTCCCAGTTTGTACCTGATACCCCTCTTCATTCATGAATACTTCTGTGTTACCTTTTCCCAACACTTGCCTGGACTTGGTGTCAGTAACCTAGCAATTCTGCTTTGGCTTGACTTCCTCAGGCTTTGTCTGTATTGCTGATAAAGCAGAGCTAGAGAGTAGTCTAGGTCCCTGACTAGCCGTGTTAATAGTACATAATATTTGAACCTGGTGTAGTCTGGGTCCCATGCAGTTCTGGCCCACAGGACTATTCTTTGTGTGTCCTTTTGGTTTTCAGTTCAATGTATCTGAAATAATGTGATCACTGTTTTGCAAAGAACCAATGGCATCAGTAGTGTGAAACTGAGGTGAGGATAGAAAGGTGATCAGGATAGTGTTGGAGGAGGAGGTAGTGCGGAGAAAGCCAAACCTTATGTCATGCTGTCTAAGGAATTCCTAGTGCAATGTTGTAGATGTGCCTTCTTCTGTGCTCTTCTTCTTCTGGAGTCATGAATACTTGTATTGTGCTGACCTTAAGAGTACTAATTTAGCTCTTTATTGCCCCATAAATATTAAGAAAAAGAACCTCAATATATTTCTTTTCCTTCTGTTCTGGCAGGTTTAGCCTCAAAATAGACTTTTAATCTGAAAGGAATGCACTGTTATTAATTTGTTCTGGTTGCTGAACAAGAAGCTATTCTTATTACTTTTTCATCTAAGTTTGTCCATGCCGCTCCAAAAGTGGGCGGGGGGTGTGTGGGTGTGTGTGCGCTTTCGGCAGCACAGTGTAAGGAAACTTGTGTCTTGACATCCAAACCTCCTGAAGGACTTAGCCATGAGCAACAGCTCCTGGCCCATCCAGCCAGGTCAGCCTAATAGCATGACTCTCTCCTGAATTTTCAAGCAGCTGGAACCGCACCTGCATCTTTTCAACCTGCTTCTTTAAACCACATGTCAGAATCTGCATTCTTCTTTCTTCTCATGTTCATTGTTCTGTGTTGTGTTCATTGTTCTGTAAAATCAAAGTTTTCCCAGGTAAGTATTTTTCTTACTTATGGCTTGCTCTTGGCAGGCAGGTGGTGGAATGCCTGCCGCTGCACGACCCTCCATCTTCTTTGTTTCTCAGGCTCTTTCTGTGCTTTCTGCTCATGCATGTGCACATTTTTTTTAAGAATTGTGCTGCATTTACTCCCAGCATATGGACAAATGGGGGAATCTTCACAGGCACTTGAAAACTCTTCAAGGTGAAGGTTAACCAGAAGTGAATGGCTATGGAGGCTGTAGCCTTTTCCCTTCTAATGACAGTGCAGCCCCCTGCTCTACATGGTGTGGTTGGAGTTATGTTGCTCTCATATTTTGTTCACAACAGCATCTGCTGGAGGCAGTGTGTATTATTGAAAGTGGTCTGGGTTAAGAGCATATCTTTAATGCTCCTACAAGGGAAAACTGAGGGTAGAGAATGTGTGCAGGCTTCAAAGCATCCTCCTTCCCCTGAAAGCAGTCATTTTTCCTCTAATGGAGCTATTACCAAAGCTCAATGGAATATAGTTAAGTGACAAATCCGTATGTCTCTGTATGTTCAGAAAAAAACCCAAAAATATCCTTCAGAAACAAAGCAAAGGATTTAGTGCCCACAGCAAAGCCACTAAAAGCAGTAACAACCTTCCTGTGATTTCACAAAGGGCAGGTCACTCCACTCTTCTGTACTGCCAGGTTAATTTGTGACAGCCCACAATGCTGATATTTCCCCCATTGCTACAGACAATTTTTTTCTTGTATGAGCAATCAGTAATGAGAATCGGAAATTCTCATTCAAGAGGCAGTTCCATCTTCACTGGGAGCATCCTAACTTCAGGGCTATTCACCTTCAACAAGATCTGGGACAGATCACTCCAGGATTGCCTCTTGCACTTAGTAGTATGTGTCAACAAGTAAATGTTCAAGACAACTATGAGCAACATCTATTGCAGGGCTAGCATCAGTGCCAGTAAATTATATGCATGTAGAGTGAAGACAGTCCAACTTTAAGGATCACATTTTTAAGACACTTTCAAGTGATCACTAAATCCAGATGCTTAAGTGTTTAGTGCCAGTACTCTTGTTTTTGCTTTCTTACACACTGAGATATTTGTGCTTACAAGATGGGATATCATTGTTATCATATTGCCTCCAAAAATATATGCGGTTATAACCAGAGTGTAATTCTTTTTTTCTGACTGAAACCAGAACAATAGAGTGGAATCTGAAACTTTATTTTTAAATTAGTTTAAATTAGTTTAATGCCAGTTCTGGGCTAAGCCTATGTGATAAGCCAGGACACATATCTTGATATCACACATATGAACTGCACCTACTTTCAAAATATTTTCACTGTACTAAAGCTGATACACTGATAATTCTTTGAATTGTTCACAGGGTCAAATAATATAAAAAATAATCAAAACCATTTGTGAGATACCAAAAATATAATACATCTCTTATTTAGCCATGTAAGATGGGGGCAGAAAATACATAGAAGGCTTGTATGTGAGAAATTAAAAAAAACTTTCCAAAATAAGCCAGCATCCAATCTGAAATGGAGGCAATGAAAAAGATCTAGAAGATAAGTAGAGATGACAGGTAGAGAGAAAGCCAAGGAAAAGAAATTGATCAGTTGTAAGTGAAATGTGATTGGTAAGGTTTCATGACATTTCTCTTGAACACCTTCAACTATGGTTTGTCTTGCTCATCTATTAAGCCTGACAGGCACAGCTGCATATTCTGTAGAAACAGGCCTGTCAGCAAGAATTGCACCAGTAATAGATACCTATCTCTCTCTGTTTTTATGCATACTGTATACACATATGTGCATACATGTGCACATATGCATGAAATTAAATACCATTACATACTAGAAAGCCAGGAATCCTGAGAAGCTCAATTAACTTACTTGCTTGTCCTAGTTTTTCTCATATTTTTTTCCCCTCTTCTCATGTAGTCCTAAGCTTGGTGTCTAACTTCTGTAGGGTCTGTGTGGATGTGGAAGTTTATTAAGGCTATATGCAGGCATTAGTCTGAAGTGATAAGAATTCCATTAGAAGTAAGTATGTAAAATATAAACATTGAGTATTTTTTTCAGTATGAAGAAGCTATTGTAGCCTGGTTTACTTGTCAGAGCACAGTCAAAAAGGAAAGCCCCTTTTCTAGGGAAAACGCACATATTTGCAGAAAAAGACAAAGGAAAATAAGGTCAAAGCCTCCCACAAGTTCCTCACAGCACTTGGCATCAATCTTTCATGGGTTCATACACTTCTTTCTATATTGTTTCCCCAAATCTGGTTATACTGTTTATAATAAAACATAGCTGCTAGAAAATATGATGAAAGACAAAGAGTGATTTTAAAGTAGTTCTGCAAAAGCGTGTTTATATTTCCTGTCAGGTCATTTTTCAGAAGAAAAAAAATAATACTAGAATAAACTATAAAATGTGATCCTTTCGCTGATGCGTGAAGCAGGCCTTTGAGTTCAAGAAACACTGCACACATTTTAACCTCTTCACTCCTGAACTCAGAGTTTTTGTCATCATGATATCTGGGATGTTTTATATCCACTTAACCATGCTGTGCTGTACCAAGCATTACTATCCTGAGAGAAAACTGATCAAAAGTAATTGCTCTATGAGTATTTTCTGTATTTAAAATATTTCTGTCTTAGTCTGTCATGTGTAGCTAATAAAAAGTCATTATCAAAAGCAAAGTGAACTTTATGTTTGCTCCTACAAATCTACCATTTTCTTCCCAGCTAAAGTACCACCACCCAGGAAAAGGCTGCAAGCTCACCTCTGTCCCTAGGGATTGAAACTCTGGTTTCCTTCCTGTTTACCAAGTGTTGCTTTAATCATTAGCTGGACAATAATTGGGAAAAGCAAGGGAAAAGATTAACTTCCATCATTCCCACAGAGGTTACTGACCCTTGTGAAAATGATGTTTAGAAGCCACAGAAGACTCAGGCTTAGTTATTATAATGTAATTTGGGCTTCTTTGCTAACCCTGGCTCGTGTGATGCATGCTTTGGGCCTGCGGGATATCTGTCTGGATGGCCATCCACTTAGGAACAGGCTTTGACCACAGCTGAAACACTTGCTTCTGAGTCCTTTTAAGCTTGTAGTAGTTTCTTCAGCAAAATCATGTCCTTATATGTTTGAAGCACTGCACATTTGCCCTGATAATGTGGACTGATTTTTTTACCCTGTCCACAGTACTGTTAGGGCAGATTTCATAGAATCATAGAATGGTTCGGGTTGGAAGGGACCTTAAAGATATTCAGTTCCAACACACCTGCCAGGTTGCTTAAAGGCTCATCCAACACGAACTTGTACACCTTCAGGGACAGGGCATCCACAACTTCCCTGGGCAATTTTTTCTGGTGCCTCACCACCCTCACAGTAAAAAAATTTCTTCCTAATCTCTAATCTAAATCTACTCTTTTCCATCTTAAAACCATTACCCCTCATCCTATCTCTGCACTCCTTGATGGAGAGCCCCTCCCCAGCATTCCTGTAGTCTCTATTAAGTACTGGAAGCCTGCCAGAAAGTCTCCCCTGAGCCTTCTTTTCCCTAGGCTAAACAAGCCTGACTCTCTCAGCCTGTCCTCATAGCAGAGGTGCTCCAGCCCTCAGATCATAGAATGCTTTGGGTTGGAAACTACTTAAATTCAGGTTACAGATTCCTGTGGCTCTTCCAAAATGTAGACCTTAATTAATATGTCAAGAATGCTAACAGACTCTTAATGGATTGAGACTAGGGCCTGGCCAAAGTCTTGCATTTACACCTGCCTTTAATTCTATATAGGTTGGATCTCAAATTCAATCCTGTGTTGTAAGAAAACACCCATAATAGGTGAAAATTATCAAATTTATCTTTACATCAGAAAAGAATCCATGAGTAGAAATAAGAACTGTGTTTTAAATATGGAAAGAAAATACAGTGCTTAAAATGAAAGATTTAACATGCTTTATTTCAGTTTGGAGTAAGTTTGTGTGTTGCTGTTGATTGTGAACATGAAGAATATGCCTACATCTGTGTACAAATTCAAGATGAATTAGTGTTAGTTAACCCAGAAAACTGCAACTGCTTCTATAGAATTAGTTGGACGTTTGTCAGTAAAAGGCAAGATGTTTTCTGACTTTATTCTAGATTAACTATAAATATGAAAAATGACCAGGCATGGTATCAATCCTCAGGAAATATCTGGATACAGACACCCAGTTAATGTAATCAGTCATCAGGGGTTACTTTTTGCTCTGTGCAAACTGGATAGAGAGAACATTTGTCTGGCAGTGAACCCCACAGTTTATAGAGGCACTTATGTGCCAGTTATTATTTTCTCTTTTATCTCTCCCCTCCAAAAGTGGTCTTCCCAAGAAAACCTCCCTGAGCATATGTTGCTTATTCTTACTTATTTGTCACTGACTATTGCTCACAAAGGTGGCAAAAGTTTCTGAAGAACAAGGGTTGTTTATCAAATCCAGCAAATGTCTGGGCACATGCATGCTGTTTGCTAATGATCATGCAGGTTTTCTGTAACAGAGAATTCCAGCAATGTAATGTGAGAAGGGAATCCTTAATTATTTCAGTGAGTCATACTTGGTTTAATTATCTGAACTTACTTAGCTGATTAAACTGTGGTAAATGGGTCTAACCTGTTCTGGCTCCTTTATTGATTTTTCAAGTAGTCTTGGTAATGTTAATGTTTGACAAGTGATTACACAGAGCCTTCACAATGAGTGCAGAGATATTCACATCCCTTGGCTACCCTTTTCTGCACAAATATTCTAGATAATACATCCCATTGCAGCACCACAGTTTAGAAAGCTTTTGTTACAAGTTTTCTGCTTTTAATTTTCATTATGCAGGAAGTAAAACAGAATGTTACATTGACAAAAAGTGATATATAAGGTTTCTTTACTGCGCAGTTCTTCTATTTATCAGATATTTAAGACTTTTATACTGTTAGCTGCATTGCATTCATAGTCTTGCCTTTAGTAACATGCTACAAACTAGATTGGTGATCCAATTTTACTTCCTTTTTCAATGTTTGAAGAAATGGTGAAGAACATTCCTTTGTTTCAGCTGGAAGAGGGAAATGTAGAAAGGACACAGTACTATGCACAGCCATCCTCACACTAGCCACCATCCTCACACCAGCCAGTTCTCTTAGTCAATGAGGCAGGTCAGTGCACTGGCCTGTGCATCTGTCCCTGTGTCTACACAGGGGCATGGACAGCCAGTAGGCAAACCAGCACAGAGCTCCAGCTGGCTGCTGTTAACTTCCCCTGATCCTACCAACTTAATTTCTTCTGCTCTCTTTGGGGGAAAAAGTCAGTCTGCTCTGTACTCTAGATCCACATTTATTTGACCAAAAGACATAGCTGCCAAAAGACTGAGATCCTTTGAGAAGGTTAGGACTTCTGTTTTCTTCCTCATCTGGCTGATGGTGGAGCTCTAGAGACCTACTAGCCTACTTGATAAACGTTTGGTGTTCAGTTTTTGGTTGTAGTGTTATAAGTCATAATTGTTTAGACTGCAACACAAACTTAATTCCAGATGCTTCCTATAGTGGGAAAACTTCCTGTCAAAAAGCAATCTTTCATGTGCAATTTATACACAAGCATGCTGTGTGTGCTGTATCTGTAACATATCTGACTACTGCAAAACAGCAGGTTCAATTGTAAGGACACAAGGCCTTCTCTAAGAAGCCAACCTTCAGTCTTTTCTGCAGGCCCTGGCTTTGGATGCTTTTGGATGCAGGATTTTAGACAGTTTCATTAATTTGCAATGCTAAACACTAACGTGGCGGGGGCCAGAGAACTTCATGGACAAATCAATATGATTTCAAATGAAGTCCTGTTTTATTCAGGGTTCACTCATTGTTTATATAGCACAAGCAGGCCAAAACATCAGGTAAACTCTCATTGGTCACTGCCCTAGCAAACAGCCTCTCCTGGCAACCGCCCATCCCAAAATCTCCCTGCTGCCAGCCTGAAAAGCTCCTGCCCCACCTGCAAACCATTTCATTAACATAACACAACAGAGTCATCCAAAATCTTTGTGACTCTTCCAACTCTGCCCTGCCAGGGCACTTAAAGAACAATCCCAACAAAACACAACAGTGGCAGCAGCCTTCTTTATGGCAGTTGTTGCAACACTTTCAGTTCTTCTTAGAAAACAGAAACAAGAAGACAAAGGGATTTACTTTGATTTGAAAACTTCTGTTTTCTAGCATATTTTCCCTGGAATTTTTTTCAGTCATCTTATTTATCCCGACTCTTTGCCAAGCCCTACTATTTACACCTGCATGTTGTGGATGTGAAGGAAGCAGTTGGTAAGACCTTACTCACAAATCTGTATGTGCCACTGGATATTACGCACCTGAGAAGTGTGAGCTTCAAAAGCCTTGACTCAGTATCTGCCTAAATCTGTGTGTGCCTAAAGTTCAGGATGGAGAATCTCATATTCGTGAAGATCCTCAAGTTCTCTTTCTGCAGCATTCTCAAAACACATCAGACTCAGGGAATCTAAATTGCTTAATACCTATGCTCCAATACTGGAAAGTAGCTTCAGAGCACATATAACTCAAATTTACATGCTAAATTTCTACATAAAACACAATGGCAAAAAGTGCTTCTGTTTAAAATAAAAAGACAGGAGGATCTACAAAAGTGTGTTCATTTGATACAGCTGTACTATGGCTGGAATCTGTATTGGATGTGTAAGGTATGACAGTTTAATGCCCTGAGCCATAAGGGACATGCTTCTGACCTCTGAGGAGGATGTCCTGAAAACTGGACTGAAGGCTGCTCTCCTGTTCATTTCTAATAGACATCTTTGAAGATTAACTGGGCCAAAGAAGGAATAGACCTTTTGCCTGATGACTGGAGCTTTCAGGAAGAACAAACCTGGGTCTTGCCCCTAAAGAAGGGCAGAGTACAGAGCACAGCCTTGGATTCCACAGCACATGATGCAGCTGTTACTCAGCCTTCCTTTGCTCACTCACTCCATAAAAAGATCTACATGTGTAACTGAGCGTGTGTTCCTGCTTCTTCCTCTCCAACATACAAACACATGTATACAAAATGTATATGTGTGTGTACATACACACTTACCATGCAAACATATACGCAGGTGCAAGCATTAGTGGCTAGAACATTCATTTTCTTGACAGGTAGGAAATGTTTTGCTTAGCTCAATTCAGCAAAAGCAGGAACCATGACTGCAGACTTATTAATAAACAAAGTAAAATGGCTAAAGGAAAAATTTAGTCTAGTCACCCAACTGAGAGAGAAACAATACCATCACTAATCTAGCAGTCACACTTCTGAAATGGAGCCAAATGCACTGGAAACGGATTTGTTTCCCCTAGGTGTTTAACCCCTAGGGGGTATTGGTTGACAGTTATCTGAACATGAGGCAGCAGGATGCCCAGGTGGCCAAGAAGGCCAATGGCACCCTGGCTTGTACCAGAAACGGTGTGACCAGCAGGTCCAGGGAGGTTATTATCCCTCTGTACTCGGCACTGGTGAGACCGCTCCTTGAATCCTGTGTTCAGTTCTGTGCCCCTCACCACAAGAAGAATGTTGAGGCTCTGGAGCAAGTCCAGAGAAGAGCAGTGAAGCTAATGAAGGGGCTGGAGAACAAGTCTTATGAAGGGAGGCTAACTGCCATTGTTTAGCCTGGAGAAGAGGAGGCTGAGGGGAGACCTCATTGCTCTCTACAACTGCCTGAGGGTAGGTTGTGGAGAGGAGGCGGCTGACCTCTTCTCCCAAGTGACAGGGGACAGGACAAGGGGGAATGGCCTCAAGCTCCACCAGGATAGATTTAGGCTAGACATTAGGAAAAAACCATTCACAGAAAGGGTCATTAGGCATTGGAACAGGCTGCCCAGGGAGGTGGTTGATTCACCTTCCCTGGAGGTGTTTAAGGCACGGGCAGGCGAGGTCCTGAGGGGCATGGTTTAGTGTTTGATAGGAATGGTTGGACAAGATGATCCGATGGGTCTCTTCCAACCTGGTGATTCTATGATTCTATGAATATATAAATATTGGATTTATATTAATTTAATCAAGAATTAAATGATTATATAAATCTTAGAATTTATTGTTATTTATACTGGAGGAGACTAGAGAATTTCCTTGTGTCAGATAGCTAGTTGCTAACAAATAATTTTTCTGCTACTAAGTTAAATCATTTGTAATAGAACAGTTTTCAGTTTATGTACTGTCTTCCAAAAAACACACACTCATTGAAGGGATAAGCAGTGTGCTTGGCATAAAGCTGCATGTGTGGAGCCAGTGAGGCTGCAGTGAGCTAGGGTGCTTTCTGATATTCACAAGACTTTTGAGCCAGAGGAAATCAAAATAAATTTTGTCTAAATGCCAGAAGGCCCTGTGCTTGGTGGTTGTGGTCAACAATCAAGGCAGGGGAGTGGCTTTTCCTCTGAAAGCTGTGTTTAGATGACTTTTCACCTGTGAGAAACATCCACCAGACACTAAATAGTGTGGGCAGGCCCTTTCTGTTTTCTGTTTAGCAATCTCCCTCAGGTGCTGGAGTCATTTCAAAAGCATTTGTTTGATTTTCTTCTTGTGCCATAATATCTATGGCTTGTGTTAAAACTTCTATAATATAGGCAGGTTGGTTAGACCACTAACTCCATTCATTAGAAAGATGGAACATGTCATTAACAAAATAGGGGGAAAAGGGCTGAAATTGCTGTCCCAGGTCTAGAGTTGTTTTTCTGGATAGCAGCAGACTGCCCCTTTCCCTCCAGATGCTAAGGAAGTCCCTTTCCTCCTACCACCACTGAAAGTTGGCGTTTTGCCTCTTGGCTACAGTCCCCACTCTGCTGCCCACGCTGAGCTCTGCCTGTTGCACCCTGTCTGCAGGGAGTCCTCCATCTCCGCTGCTCCCCTGGCAAAGAATCCTAACAAACGGAGCTGAGGAAGGAAAGGGCAGACCACAAATCAAGGCAGCAGCAACGTGGTCAGGAGCCAGGCTTTAGGTCTTTGGCCAGTAAAAACATTAGCAATAGCAGATTTGGGATGGTTAGAGGAGCAGATGAGTCTGGAACATGGCTGGAAATAAACTAGGAGCTGGGATCAGAACTGGGAAAGATCACAAGACAGGGAGAGGGCTTAGGAAGCAGTGGCAGGACACATGGGCCATCTGCTTGTTGTCCTGACTTCCATCCAACAGGTATTACTGTATTTTTGCTTTCTTGATCCTCTCTGACTACATTTTCATCTTGTTCATGTGCCAACAAGACAAGTTGATTGTGTGCTGCTTGCTGAGCAGCAGCCTTCTCAGATTGTTGCCCTCCCAGCACTCTAACCGTCAGGGGAAAACTAGGCTTCCTGGTAAACTTAGTGTCCTGAAGCAACTAGTGGGCTAAAGCTGTACAACAGATGGACTTATATCTATAGCCTGCAAGCTTAATATTCTAGATGGTGCCTGGTAAAGGGTTACACTGGCTAGATGTGGTCTGTGATTCAGTGTTTGAGCTAAACTTGACCAGGGTTGGTGGATGTTCCAATGTTATTTCAGTGGAGATTTGTTGCTTAAACACTGGAGAAGGTTTCATAGCTTTGATCACATCAAAGAAAAGCAATGTGTGTCTCCTTCTCTGAGGTAGCATCTCTCCAAAGCAATAGGAATCACAGAAAGGACCACAGGAGAATTACCTGTAACTTCAGGGCCCTGGGCACAGGACAGACTATCATTGTGCTGTTTTTGCAGTGAATATTATAAAAAGGTAAGACTAATGAAACCAAATTATTCCAAAATTCCTTCTAACCAGGTGCTCTGTCTCCAACAGTGGCCCACAGTGAATGTGTTAGGAAGAGAAAAAAACCAAAACTAGGCTTGTAGTAATAATTCCTCAAAATGTTCCTCCAGCTTACAGCAGTTTGAGTGGTAGTTGGGGCAGTGCATTAAGGAGAGGGGAGAAGTTTACAGCTGCCTTGTATTGCCTTCCATTCACATGAGACATGGTTTAATCTCATATTGCAAAAACATAACTAAAGAGATGAAAAAGTGGCAGCAATTTTGATTGTGGCTGTGGAATTCCTGAAATGAGGGATGGATGGTGACAGTGACGACTAAAGGCCAGAAAATGTCCCAAGACATTTGAAAGAGAAGAGAAAGGAACAGAAATCAGGAGCTATTGTCCCATATGTGGTCTTTTTGTATGTCTTTGGTTGGTGCTTTTGAAAATGAGTTGACTTTGTATTTTTCCTCAAAACAAGATTCAGGTGTTATGGGTCTTAACAGGTGCTGATTTCCAGCACCTGTAAATGGTGACAATTAATGAATGGGATGGTATTAGTCAGTATTTTGAAAACTAAAACATCCTAGTTACTGTAGCCCTCCCTGTACTTAGAATAGAAAATAGCTATGGTAACTGTGGCCTTGAGTGTCCAACATTGACTTTTGGAGTAGTGACTGTTGTACATTGGGTCTTGTAATGAATGCTTCTATATGTGTTCCCTATAATGCATAACATATGAAAAAAATTCAAAGGGACTGTTAAGTTCATGACCATTAGTTCTTCCTCCTGAAACATTTCTTGTGTTATAAATTGAATGAAGTGATGATCCAAGGAGGAGGGCTTGTGAAAATCTTATCAGGAATAAATATTTAGAAAACTTTGCTATTATAGCATCGTTCCCGTCAAGTTTATCTTAAAAACTCTTACTTTATAAAATCTTCCAGCCCTGAACTTGCACAAAAATGGACAAAGTGGTTTCATCTGAAACATATTCAAGCTTTCCATATATGTTTCTAATGCTTCCCTAGACACCACTTTGAACTATTTAGGAAATCTCAAGGGTGATGTTTGTTTAAGACTGGTGAACAGAATGGCAGTACAGCCTGGGAACTACACAAGTGAAAGAGAAATACTGTCCTCACGAAATATACTGTGGATGCCTTGAATTACTTTGTATTATAGCTGATGCTAAAATTAGTGGTGGAGTGTTATTGTTGTGGGAGCACAGGGAGAGTACTGTATCACAAGTAGAGCTCCAACAGCAGCAGCATCCAAAACTGGCTGTGATGACTGTTCCTACTGTCTTCCTTGCCTGGAAATGCCCTGTTTCTCTTACATTTCAAAATTTTAAAAAAGTATTACTTTTAACCTGAGTCGAAACTATAAAACAATTTTCTATAACTCAATTTTCTTTCTTCAAGCACACTAAAAAGTCACCTTATTATTGTATGCATAATGCTTTAATCTTTGGAAACCCTGTCATGAGTAAGCTGCTCCTTGTATGAGCAGGGACCCTTCCCATGGATGA
Source organism: Piaya cayana (assembly GCA_013389865.1). NCBI lineage: Eukaryota > Metazoa > Chordata > Aves > Cuculiformes > Coccyzidae > Piaya > Piaya cayana. Next base: position 1,625 of record WAAB01007381.1, on the reverse strand, counting down.
AAAAGAGACTTTGCATTGTATTTATACCTTCCAGCAAGTGCTTGCTATTAGCTATTCATAGTATCATCCAAATTAGGTAAAGACAAACAATGAGTGTTTTCTCCCATAGTTATGTTGTCATAACTATTTATTTGTTGTTTTTCTTTCTGAAATAAAGAAAACTGTGATTTTCAGCCCAAAGGCATATTCCTGCTTCTAGTTGTGCTCCAGCCCGCCTGTGCATGTTCTCAAATTCCTTGGGAACATGGAAACAGAGATTTTTTTTTTTTTTTTCAGTAAAGGAGATGGGGAAATTATCAGGAGAAGGCTGGCAATACTCCTTGTGCTTTTATAGAAGGGAAGTAACAGGACGAAAAACTACAACCACAGCTTTGCCCATCTTCTGGAAGCAAATAATAAATGTCTGCCTTTATACTTCAGGCATCCCAGTAATGTTTCCAGTTCCTTCTTTCTCTGGCTTTACTCAGAGACTGAGGTATGAGCAGGGCTGAGGCTACCCCATTATATCCATTACCTGCTTTGATAATTTCTGTACCAGCTCTTTAAACCAAATCCTCTTGTTCAGTTCTGCAATTGCGCCTGTGTGGGCAGACACTGTCATATATACATTTTCACTATTACTGGTCAGCACTGGTCTTGCTACAATCAGCTTCAGATCCGATCTGATCTTGGGTCTGCCTGCTCCAGTTTTTTGGGTTCTTTCTAGGCAGAGAATAGGTGTGGTGTATGGAAACTGGTCCAAGCTGGGCTTTCTCCTCACAGGGAGCAGGCATCTCCATCACTGTGCCACGTAACTCAGACCATGCCAGGGAAAACAGAAGTATTTGCTGAGGGAAATGTCTGCGAACTAGTCCCAGACATCACATATAGATTAGAACAAATCTTGCTCCTTTGCATGATATTAGCCCCTTTCACGTGCATGTTACCCTGTTGTTTTTTTCAGGTTGCAGACATATCTAGGCAAATTAGCTGAAAAATCATCTAAGAGGAACCTGGGTGACTTGCAGTGTAGGTTGTTGTACATAAACATCTCCAGCAAAGCAACTGAAGTCAAACAGCAAAGCAGAAGATTGTTTCTTTCAGGAACCTCTCCTCAGCACTTTGTCACTGTTTCAGGAAAACAGCTTTCCCTTTAAAAATGCCTGAGTCAGAAATGCAGGTACATGCAGAGAGGCTCTGGTGAATTTCCCAATACACTTTAAAATGCTATCCTACCCTTTGGCTCTCCAAAACTGTCTGCTCCACTTTTCTGCCAGAGGTTGCCAGGAGAGACATGTAGCAGATTCAGCCTGCTTATGCTTACCATAAATACACGTATGCTGGCTGGAGGCAGCAGCACACAGTAAGTCTGCTTTAAACTTGGTATTGCTGGCTCTCTAGGCATTGTGCAAATATTTGGTTTGCTCTGCAGTATCACAGCACTCCCTAAGTTTCACCTCTGAATGGGCCCAAAATGCTCAAAGCAAACTCAAGTGAAACTGCCATTATTGAGGTGGTTTTGCACTGAAACTGCATCAAAATATATAGTTGCTGTTTCATAGAGGTTTGTGGAAAGGTATATTTAGAAAAACTAAAAAAAGGGCAGTGACACTGACAAACTATCATGTTAAGGGCCACATTAGACT